>RQTK01001005.1:69722-105527 GCA_003991915.1 Elysia chlorotica | reverse complement strand
TGTCTCTGTCTGTCTGTCTCTGTCTGTCTGTCTCTGTCTTTCTGTCTCTGCCTGTCTGTCTCTGTCTCTCTCACTCTCTCTCTCACTCTCTCGGATTGGATCTAGATCATAGACTGATGGATTTTATCTATATCTGTTTCACATGGTAGATCACTGATTGTCTAGATAAATACAAATCTGGTAAAAATCTGATGTTTGTGATCTATATGCTTCGTAATAATAATAAAAATATATATTTAAAAGCTGCCTTAGAGGACTACTTTTTTTTTTTTTTAGAAATATCATCTCACACCACAGCCATTTGAAACACGTGGCATCAACCTCGATAGCTAAACAAACACCAACGTTTTTAAACCACACACCCACTACCTAAGAAAACAAATAACAGAAACAAAAAATCAACAATAAAGGAGAAAAAAAGAAGGGAAAAGCGATCCCCAGCCTGAAGGGGCGTAGGGCCTACCCAAAAACCTAACCTAAGAACCAACGAGCCAAGCGGGATTATAAATAAAACGTGAAATCATGCACAGCTATAAATGGTTTGTGCCCCTTTTATATTTAAAAGCCAATCAGACAATCACTAAGTAAAACGGGAGATAAACCAAAAAACAAACAGGGGCTGAAGGAGGACACCTCTGACCCTCCGCCATATCCTCTCAGGATAGCCAACCCACAAATAGCACATTGACGAAACACATACCGGTACTCACATTTCTGACAAAGCTTCCCTGCCAGTACTAATACTTAGGCTGGGCCTAACAATGCATGTGAGGAAAAATTGATAGCTTGATCATTGTAGACACGAAATGGTGAATAACAAGAAGGGTTAACACGAACACAACAGGTAGACCCTTTCTTCGCAAAGCTGCAATTTTTTTCAAACTTTTTTTAAAGTCCTAAAGGATACTTATTTCCTTGTTCCTTTTTTTCTTTTTTTTCCTTTTCTGGTTGCTGTTGCTTTCCTTTTGTATTATTTTGAGGGGTGTTTTTTTCATCATTTGTTTTAATTATTTATTTTCAGGAGGTGTGGGGGAGCTCTTGTTTTTTACTTGTTTGTATGCTCCTATCATTTGGGGCGATGTGGACGCTCTGATGTTTGCTATGCTATGAACCGCAAAAGAGTGAAGTGAGAAGGCGGAAGTAAACAGTGACCGTCATTATGGCAGGAATTTTTAACTGCTCAAACTAGACCTAAAGCAGTAGCAGCCTTCTAAACTTTTGTGCTCTGCTCTCTTCGATCCCTCTGCACCTATGTCAACTCGCCAATGAGAAACCTATTCTTATCGTTAAATCAATAAATATAAATATTTGGTGAACACACTATTGCGTGTGAAAAGAATGGTATGTGTGAGAGAATTTGATCGATGTACACTCTTTAGATTTGTCTGATGTTGATATAGGCTAGATATAGAGTTTGATCTGTCTCTTACGTCTGTAAATTCAATGACAAAGTAGATCTAGATTTCTAGATCTAGATTCCATGTCTCTATATATTATAGAGGAATCTAGATTTAATAGGTCTAGATCAACAGATCTAAATCAGATTTAGAGATATATCAGTTTGGGACTAATCTGATCTAAATCTAGATTGGATCCAAACATCGGTCTTGATAGATCTAGACAAGATGTAGATCTAGATCCGTCTAAGAAGCTTATTATTTTTTAATGCAATAATTATAGTTGCAGTCCATAGAAACTAGATCTAGTCTATATCTAGATTCAATAGTTGTACTTGTAGATTTTACATAGAGATCTAGTGTTGTAAGTACCATATTATGCTAAGCTTATAACTTGTCACAAGACGTCTTATATATAAATCCAGATCTAGTCCTAATTAATACAAGTTCTAGGCTTAATCTGCAACATTTATGACCCAGAGTCTTGTAGGATTCTGATCTATTTCAGGTAGTGCTATACACACATGGCTGTTTGCCAGTGCTCATTTAGTTTCGCTCTGCCTGCTTCGCCGCCACCACCTCCTGTGGCTAAATTTAGACTCTCCGCAACCAAGTCTTAAATCAGTATACATACATACATACATACTGATACTTCTACACTTGGTTGTGGAAGATCTATATTATTAGCTCGAAACAAAGCATTATTATTTTAGTCATTTTATCAACTTTTAATGATGAAAGTATATTAAAAAGCTGCATTGGATATAATTGTGTTAAAAAGTACTATCTTTTTTTCTTCTCTTTGTCTGTCTGTCTAGCTCTTTTTCTTTCTCTCTCTTTGGAGAAGGGAGGGGGTGACATGTCTCTTGAAAGTGGTACAGCGTTGGTTTCCAGATCAGAAGGTTCACAGATCTAATCCCACGATTGGCAGATTTATTTGTCCCATTTTCGTCCCCTATAACTGGCTGGGTTCGTATCAGTATAAAGTGACCAGCTGAGACAGGAGTAATTGTATCCCCGTCCTGTCTCGTGTGTGGCAGCACATTCAATTGTCAGACGCCAGTCTTGGGGCCCGTCCGCAATATATAGCCACTAAGCAATAATAAGGTGCTGATGTTGGACGTTAAACCAATTTGACTCCTCTCTCTCTCTCAATTGATTGTGCCATTAAAGTTAATTCATTTCTTTTACTCTAACATTATGATTACTTTTTTTTTTTAAGTACTTGTGGCTGTGTTTTTCAATAAAAATACGCCCATATGCTTGTCGCTTAATGTTAGATTCGTCCAAGTTGTCTGATACAGGTCTGAAAAAATAGATGAAAGAGGTGCAGCTGGTAGGGTTGTAGTTAAAACCAGGGGTATTACCCTAATGGTATTCTAATTTTAAAAGTATTGTTCCACCATCCCTGATATTACTGTGACTATTGTAGCTCCTACCATAGCCATTACTACTATTACGTCAATGTCAGCAGCAAGAAAATGTAACACTGTAAACAAATTTTATTCTTTGGTATATATTGTAATATGTATTTATTTTTTTTATAAATATCAATTTATAAATGAAAGAGACCACTTGTAAGTACCTGAAACATCTGGCAGAATGGGTATAAAAAGAAAATATTCTCAGCAATTGTTTTCACTTAAATAGTTACTTTCCTTCTTGTAACATGCATATTGTGTCAATTAAAGACATCAGTTTTTGAGGGTGACTAAAAGCTTTATAATTATAGATCTTTCTCAAATACTTTCAAATCGCTGTTTGTCGTTTTTTTACAGTCCACTAACTATCCTTCCAACGTCATATATATATTATCCAAAAGATAACCCATTAACACATATACACATGGATATGAAATCTAGCTGTTAATTCTCCCCCGCCCGCTCTTTCCTTTTTTTTTTTTAATAAACCCTCAAACCCTAAAATTCATAGAAGCTATGTATCTATAAACTGTTTAAACTAGCGTTTATAGGCTTGAACTAATGTTACTTTAAAAAATTTAATATGTTGAAAATGAAATAAAGCTAGCATCATAAAATCACGGAAGAAATGTATTCATTGCAGAATTTTTAAATCAAGCGAGAGAGAGAGAGAGCAAGCCCATCGCATCCTGTGAGTAAGCAAGCACTGCAGATAGCCCCTGTTTGGATGTCTCCAGGACATGTTTTACGTTCCTCTGTCTAAAAACTCATCTGCCAATGCCATGGATGTCTCAAAGCTCATCCAGAAAAAAGTTGGCCCAGATGTAATTTGTAAACAAGTAAGAGACAAATTTTGTTGTATTAGTTAGAAAACTAGTGTTCAATCCCATGAGTTCACTTAGTGGAAAGTTATAGTTTTCATGTTTCTATTTAATCTTGAAACAAAAAACAAAAAACATTTTCTCGTTGTTAGCTTATGCTCACCCAGAAAATTGAAAGTTGGCTTAAATGTCACCTAAAGACAAGAGGTGGTTTAATTTGTTTGTTTTTTTAAGTTTTCAGTCCTTAAGTTCATTTAGTGGAAATCTATTGTTTTTATGTTGATCTTTGACATTATAAGCGTGCCCTGAGTATGTCAATGCTCACCCATAAAAACGTTTGCCCAACTGTTATTTACAAACAAGTGGGGATTTTAGTATATTATTTCAAAAACAAAAAATTAATTAATTTTAATGCTTTCAAGTTAATTTAGCAATTTAAACTATTTTTATAATCATTGACTAAAAAATTTGAAGTGCCATTTTGGGAGAATTAGAAATCTGGTAGTTTTATAAGCATGTTTACAATGTATGCAAATAAGGAGTGCTGAATATTTAATGTTCTTTCTTGGTTCTCCAGGCTGTAGAATGTGTGAGCGTGGTTGAGGGTAAGAGATATCTCCGCTATGCAGCCATTGTTGAGAAGAAAGATGAACAAAGGTAAGTTGTTATAGATATTGCCAAATAGTTTGTTATTTGAATCATAGTTTTTAAGAGGCCCCAGATAGTTCCGTTATCAGAGAGGTAGGCTGAAAAGAAATAGGTCTGATATTTGATGCGTGGCTGTCAAAAGTTGAAGTTGAATTCGGTCTCTATAAAGCAACAGTAGCTCAAATCTGAGATTGTTTTATGTTAATACAACCTGTACAGTTAACATACTTTTCAATGTATTTTTATATCTTCCAACAATTGCACAATGTTAAGTAGTTGACTGGCTTCATATTATAACACTTTATGTCAGCTTCCAATTTTGGCCTGTGTCATCATCAATTGTAGCTTATTTTAAAGTTATTATCTTGCAAAATGTTTGTTTTTGCGTGTGTGTGTGTGTGTGTGTGTGTGTGTCTTCAGGGACCACTCTAAGTATGTGTCTATGATATTTTTATCATAAGATAAAAAAAAAAAAAAAGGACTGTGCCATTTATCTTTATCTCAGAATGTTTGGCTGCATTGGGTAAAGATTATGAAGTAAATGTACACTGTAACAACAAAAAAAAGAAAACTGTTTGTTTTGATAGTATGGTTGACATTGAATGTCAAGGGCATAACCCCTGATAAGTTATCAGTTGGGCAGGCAGTAAGTTGCCTTTTTTAGACTGAAAAGGTTTGCTTTTTATAACACATGAAGGGATTGAACCTATATGTACATGTTATGAATTGGCTTTGATAGTTTTTGCAGGTAGGTTTATCTCATGAGTTTATATATTGCGTTTGTTAAATTACTTGACTTTCTATCTGAATGAAATTCGAAGAAGAAAAATTAGTTGCATACTTTGTGATATGTAACTACAGTATTTGAAAATTGTGTCTAGATGGGTTGAAACCCTTCACTCTCTGTTATGGAAGTTGTTATATTGAGCAATCCAAACAAATTTGAATTCAACACTTGATTAAGAGTTCTATTAACTGGCTGTTTTCTTACTAGCTCCGTAACTGAGTTCATATACTCAGCATGGAATACACTGCTGATCATGTTTTCTTATAAGATGAACATCATTTACATCACAAATCATATGAAAGACTGATATAGTGATACAATTAGCATTGGAAGGAGGTAGGAACCTTTTAAATAAAGAATAGTGCAAATAAAGCAGCAAAATCTGTATTGTTCAGTCATTAAAAAAAACCCATACAATCTGCTTGCGTTAGAACAAATTGCATGGTGCTTTGTTTTTTTTGTTTTCGAAAGAAAGAAAAAAATCTCATTTTGCTCTTTGGAAATGTGAAATGTGCATTATGATCAGTGGTAAAATGTCTCATTTTGCTTATGGAATGTTTCATATAATTATATATTCCTGCAGTGTATTTGTTTTTGTGGCAAACCGTGTGCCGTGTCTTCAGTCTGCGGATCTTTCCCTGGAGTATGTGATACCTATTGATGCTCAGTTGCGATGTCATGCAGGTGAGGAAAGCATTGTGCTAAAAATGTTGGTTAATATTGTTTTAAGCAGAATTGGGTTAAAAACTAGCATTAGATATGTTGTATGATAAGACTGTCATCAACTCAAAGTTGTGATCTTGCATTTATGAGATATATATATATATATATTTTTTAATTAGCTATACTATGAGCAGAGTGGTGGTTGAGATGGCTTAGACCATCATCAAGCGGTGCTGTGAAAATAATCTACGGAGTGTTATTTATAATCCTGTGTGAAGGATGCCAATATATGGTAGATAATAGTTTATGCGGGGTTAAAAAATGGGTGCTCCCAAATTTTTCTTTGAAATACAGTTTACCTGTTCTTCAACATTTTTTCCAAGCCTTTGGTGTGTAGGCTGTTTAAAACTGCAGATAGCCATATTGCTTTTTTCTACTTTTGTAAGTTATTTAGCTCTTCTATTAGATAGGACAAAATAGTTTTTACCTTTTTTAATCTATTTTAAATGCTCTCTTGTAAAAGGTTATGAATGAGTTACAACATGTCAATAGATGAACTGCCTGTCTGGATTAATTCATAGCTTCCTAGTGTATTTTCACCCACATCATTGATATTGAAAATTTTAAGGACAAAAATGAGCATGAAATTCTTTGTCATAAAGAGTATACAAAATAAAGGAATGGATTGTTTACTTTGCTTGAGCTTTGGAAATAAGTTTTACATTCTGATCGGTTTGAAGTGTCATATCTCTCCAAACACTTTCTGTCTATCCCTCTATCTTTCTTTGCTTCTCTCTATCTGCCTATCAATTTATATTTTCTTTTTCAATTTAATAAAACATCTTTGCTGTCTACGCTATCAATTGTGTCGAGCAAACGTTAGTTATACTCATTGTAGCCTGACCCATCTGGTTTTCAACAGTTTGAAATTTCAAAGGTTTAAAGCTAAAGCTGTAATTGTCTTTGCTATATTTTCTCTTTTTTAAAATCATTTCTTTGTAATTATAAATCTCATCATTGTTTTACATATTCTTTAGTGGACGAATTTATCAGCGAAAGATCGATGCAGATAGGTATCTGAAATTGTTTTTCTTGTTTACCGCCTGCGTTGTCGAGATTATAATTATGTCTCACATTGTGTTATATTAAAAACACACTAGTGCATGTTAGTATCATTGTTATTGCCAAGTAAAACCAACAAAACTTGTCAAATAAATTAATGTTTGAAGCATCACCCTGCTTGCCAACAACTAACTGCACTGATTCGACGCATCATCTTCTCCTACATTTTTACCCCAAAAAATTCATGCGTTTACAAGGCATACTTGATAGTTGTCAGAAACATTTTAGTGACATAGCTTTAAATTTTGATCTTATCAGGAAGAAAAAAAATTGGGTCTTTTGAATTATCAGGGTCTCTCTATAGAGGGAGGGAGAGAATTCTCTCCCTCTCTCCAGGTTTAATGTCTCCTAGGTTCCCCTGTGGGATCCTATACGGCAAAATCATCAGGGGCTCAATATATCATTCTTTATACATCAACATAGTTGTTTAATTGAAATTTAGAACACTGTACGATTGTCCACAAAACATGATGAAAGGCTTGCACAACCAAACCAGATGACAAATACAATTAAAGTCTTATGACTGACTACATAGAAAATAATGATGATGCCATTTGAATTAAGACTCTAATTCAATTAGACCCCAATTTGTTGTTTTTTAATTCATACAGAATGGGTTAGAATTTCTGTATATTTTGGGCTTCAATACAATATTGTAACTGCTTGAATATACTTGTAGATAAATATTCAAGTATTGTATTATACTAACAGGGGTAATATTGAAGAAAATAACTGGGGAAACAGTGCTTAGTAGTGGGTGACTGGACTGCTTCTACTAACTTTTTAAATTTTTGAATGACTTTCCTTTAACCTACCTGTTTGTTCAACCATCATCAATTGTCCCTCTACCAGTGCATGAAGAGGTAAACAAAAGCTTCAAAACTGTGAGACTTTGGTTTAAAGTTTTTAAAAAAAACAAGTCTCAATTGCAAGATTTTATAAGTCAAATTGAAGAGAAGCTGAATCAGCTGTTTGAATTGCATGTGCGAGAAGCTTCAGAGAAACTATTTCAACGCCTTTTAAAATGAAAACGCATGTGGCCAACTTTCAATTTTTTGAGAGTTTTGCTTAAGAAGTCTCTCTATAAAACAATCAGGTATATAGAATTAGAACTAGCCAGTCATTCATTATAGATGTTCACTCCATAATGATTGTGAAGAGAATTAATCTTTTTTGATTCATCTCTTTAACACTAGCAAACTGTAGAGGAAGCACTTAGTTATTTTAAATGTATTCATTGAACAAGTTTGAATAATAATCATACCTACTAATTAACATATTCAATGATGAATTTTAAAAAATTACCTTCTGTGAAAATAAATGATTGGCAAATAAAAGCTTGCGCTGATTTCAATTCAGGATAGCATTTAAAAGAAATTTGAAGAAGCATAGTAATATTAAGAAAACATGTTGTTATACAATTTTGTATGTTTTGAATTCCCTTCTGGTGAAAAAAAAAATTACATACAATAAAAGTATCAAATTTTAACATAACAAGCAGGTTGGGTTGGTTTTTTTTGGTCACCAGCAAAAGCCTGTTTCTTGAGAGGGAATATAAATTGTCAAGTTATCCTTGTCTTAAATGATTGGTTTAGGATTCTGGTTGTTATAATATATGTTTTTGTTTTTATTATCTTTGTTAAACTGTAAGCAATTGTGTTTCAATCTTTGTTTTATTTAAATTCTGAGTGCCTAATTTGTTGTAAAAAATGGTAGCTAGTATTACTTCCAAAAAATAATTACTTGCTGTCTCCTGGGATAAAACTAACCATGTCCTTTTTGTGTTTTTTTTTCTTTTTTTCTTCAGCTGCCCCTCCTAAACAAGGCAATGAGAAGGGAGGTTAGTAATTTATTTTTTTATTAAATGCTTTGAAATAGGTGCTGACTTTTAAACTGCTTAGGTTAATAAAAAAATAGATTTGGAGCTCATAAAGGTTTATCTCACATTATTTTTCTAAACTTGTTTGCTAGTGTAAGTATCTTTATTGTTTTTCAGCCCCTTACTATCCTAAATATCTGCTATATTTGGAAACTTTGCTCTTTTTGTGTTATGTTCAAAATGGCTTTAAGGCTGATCTCTTGCAATATTTCAGTTTCTCTATTGCTTTATAATCCTCAGAGTTCCGCCTGACGCTCAAATCTTCATTTGCCGACATCATCTTGGAAATGCCCAAGAATGAGAGCTCTACTCTTTTTCTTGCTGAAGTGACTAGAGCTAGAGATTGTGAGTTCTCCCCAATTTTTTTTTTCAATATATACATTAATGTCTTATGCTTTGTTTTGTTTTTATTTTAATCATTTTTTCGATTTCTTGTAGTCATATGATATGGTTGCAATTTATTAAACTGACATTTTTTTCTTTCTAACTATGTCTGTGCTCACTTATCATTACTTGCCTATGCAATATCAGTTAGCATTGGCAGTTTTCCATCTAAGCTAAACACTCAACCTACCGTTCTCAAGGTTTAATGCAGAAGGACAAAACAATTTTTTTTTAATAAATAACTTTTGTTAAGGAAGATTGATGAGTGGCAGGGTAAAATTCATGACAACAATGTCAGGTCACACCATAAGAAAATCAAGCAATTTATATTTTTCACTATATACATTATATATATGGCTGAAGAGCCTTCATTGACTTCCTGAAATTTTTTCTCATCACATAATTAAAGCTTTGGAAACAATGTAATTTTAAAATTATATATTTTTGAAATATAATCAGCATTAGTTCCCTATGTATAAATCCCAATTTCCAGTGCAAACTCAGAGCCTCGCATTTGGAGAGGTGCCGACTTTCAGCTGGCTAGAGCCGTTCCGCCGCCAGTGCACACAGGGAAATCCTGCAGGGTCCTCAGGCATTCAAGCGTCTAGCAGTGGTTCGGGTGCACCCAATTCCAGTGACTCCCATAATCCATTCGCAAATGATTCATTTGACCCGATGAAACACATGAATTTGCAGACTACAGACACCAAAGTGATGGCAACGGGTATGTTTGTACATGTATGTTTGTTTGTATGTAGCCCCTTGCCTAGGGGAGACTTGGGATCATTCCCTGATCATGCAGTGTTTTCTGTACTTTTTGTGAGGGTGTGGGGGTAATGGGTTGTTGCTTAGCATCCAATGTCAGCACTGTATAGGCTATATTGTGGACGGGTGGGAGAGAGCGGTAATAGTTAGTATAACAAGAAGGGCTGAGACAGAACTCTTGGTAGCATCTCAAACTGTTACTCAGGATTATTAATGTTTATCGCAATTTATGTTACTTTAATAAAGTTTTGAATCATCTGAATATATAACACTTTTTCGTTTATCTTTTTCCTTGAGGGATGCTATGTCATAAAGTTAGCACAGTCAGCATAACATGTGATTAAGTCAATTTTTTTCCCTCGTCAAAATCCATAAATTTTGGATTGGTTGGATCTGCCATGTGACTTTTAGTAACAGGTCTATGGTTTCAACACATAAATATCAAGTGATATCTTAATTTAATTAGTTGATAATATGTGCTTGTGAAAAGCAAAGATTATTATGTTGAGCATTAGGTATTTATCTAAAAAACAAGTGAATCTTTAGCAATTAAGAATTGCTATAAGTGATATAAAGTGCTTAACCTATGCATTTTCTTTATTTTCAATTCTTGGTGCTCAGATGTTGGAGCGTCCAAGACAACCTGGTTCGAGGACGACTTTGCCTCGATGTCACTAAAGCCTCCAGAATTGTTGAATGCATCTCATAAAAGTGTCAGCAGTAATTCTCTTGACAAGATTTTGGATGAGTGAGTGACAGATTAGTATTGTATTTACTTGTTATTAATGTTAATGATGATATAGTGCGTGTTGGGTTTTTTTTTAAGGCTTCTTAGACTAAGAGTAATAGTATAATACTGATGATAGTAAAGTGACAATATATATTATGCTCTATGTTTTCTCAATGTCTTTGTTATAGAGTAATTTTATAAATTGATAGCTATGCTGTGTTGCTTAAAAGTGAATGGTTTTCAATTTATCTTCAATATTTCTTATAAAGTTCCTGGACAATGAATGAATAAAATCAAATTGGGTTTCACATGTTTGTACGCGGCCCCTACAGTTTTTCTTCTCTTTCCTTCCCTATTTTTTTGGTCTTGTTTTGTCTTGAAATTTCCAATTTACACATGTTTATATTAGTAAGTGTTTTTCATTTTCAAACCTTCACCCAGTGGAGATGGTTACAGCGATTCCCTGGAGAAGCAGTTTGGCTTGTCCCCCAGTGTGGAGATGCCTGTAGGATCAAAGCCGGGCACCAGTCGAGAGAAATTTGCGCGCCAGATCCTATCGGATCGCGAGGACGAATTTACAAATCAAACCACTTTTAGGTAATATCCTGAAAATTATTGTTATATATTTGATATTAAGAATCTTTGAGAGAAAAAAGTTTAATGGCCAGTTTGGTATTGATAGATTGTGTTCAAATTTCATCTTAATTTTTTAATTTTTTATCAGCAAAATATGATTCTTTGTGCTTTCCTTTATCTTGACACAAAAGAAGTAAATGAGTTAACCATGTTTTTCTTAACTCTAAATCCATGAAGTAATTTCCTTGAATTCTAGGAAATGAAGGGCTCATTGGAAAATAAATTATTTGATGGCACACTTTCTTTATTTCAGTCTAAGCTTTTTGAGTCTAAGACTGCTTAGAAATTTGTTTCAAATTCTATGCAATTCTATAGGTAGACCGATTTCCCATGATTAAAAGTATACAGTATTTATCAATTTATTTCCTTCGATTTTGTCCAAAATGGGAAGGCGAACTGGCTCAAGTGTTATTGCGTTGGTCTCCCAATCGGGAGGTCCCTGGTTCAAAACCCTTGAAAATTCAAAAATTAATTTGTTTGATTTCGTCCCCTACTGGTTGGATCATTGTCAGTATAATGTGATTGACTGTGACACAAGTCCAGGTCTCCCCGCACTGTCTTGTGTGGCAGCACATACAATTTTCAAACGTTAGTCTTGGGGCAAGTCCATAATTTATAGTCTATACACAACTAATGTTGAAAGCTTGGCAACAAGCGAGTGTCCGAAATGTGCTATTGTCTGTTTTTCTGTTGAACCTTTCAGATAATATGTGCTATCATTTCCTCAGGGTATTTTGCGGGACATGGAATGTGAATGGCCAGTCCCCTGCTGAAGCTCTGCACAAGTGGATGGTGGTGGATAACGATGCTCCTGATATTTATGCCATTTGGTATGTAACTAGTCAAGACAAATCCTCTGATATTTATGCCATTTGGTATGTAACTAGTCAAGACAAATCCTCTGATATTTATGCCATTTGGTATGTAACTAGTCAAGACAAATCCTCTGATATTTATGCCATTTGGTATGTAACTAGTCAAGACAAATCCTCTGATATTTATGCCATTTGGTATGTAACTAGTCAAAACAAATCCTAATTTATCGTTTATCTGATACTTACAATACCTTAAATTCCAAACATATGATGTAGGAGATATATGTGGCCTATTAACCTTACTCTTGCATTTCAACATTCCTTCTATTTCTGCTGAAAAGCAGCAATTTTTTTCCAATTGACTGAAAACCGACAAAGCTAATACCCGCTAGTCCAAAACTATACTCCTGGAATGGGACAATTTTTCAAATTACCTGTGGTTATTTTTATTGGAATTAAATGAAAATATGGAAACTGGATCTTTTTGATACTAAATAGAATACACAAAAATTGTGAAGTACTCATCAAATCATAAAAGAAAATGATGAAAAGCAATTTCATTTGATTAAATGAGAAAACACTGTACTTGTCATACAACATTTTTTATATCAATTTTCAAAATTTAAGGTATTTTTAATTTGTAGTGCTTAAAACTGTACTTTTAATGCTATTTCGTTAATGTTTCTGTTTTCCTTTTCCAGTTTTCAAGAATTGGATCTGAGTAAAGAAGCGTTTATCTTTAATGACTCCCCAAAAGAAACAGAGTGGCAGAATGCTGTGAAGGCTTATCTTCACCCTAAAGCTTCCTATAGAAAGGTACGTTGGAATCCCCACAACATTTTTATGAAAGAAAGAAAAAAACACTCATAAAAGCAACTGTGTTTTAGCCACTTTCACTAACATGAATTCAACTTTTTCTGAAATAACCTTGTTCAGTTCAATTCATTCAAGTCCTTTGACTGAGTTGTCATAAGGGAGACATGGTCAACATATTGTAACACGAACGTCAAACAGTTCTGGGTTATTCCTTCAACTCTTTGCTTATAAATTGTTTTGTGCTTTTCAGTATAATTATGTTGAAGCATTTTCTTGAAATGTTGAACTAACATGTAATGCAACGAATGCTTTCTTTCAGGTAAAATCAATAAGACTGATTGGAGTTCTGCTGATTGTATATATTCAAGAAAAACATGTACCCTATGTGAAATTTATAGACACAGACTCTGTGCCAACAGGGATCATGGGCTTTCTAGTAAGTAAACTTATCTTCACTATTCTGAATTTTTTTTTTTTTGTAAAGTGTTTTTGATAAATACTTTTTATGTAATATTCAAATGTTTTGTTGCTGGGTTTTTTTTAATTAGTAGTTTAAGATTCAAAGAGAAAAATAATTAACTTTCCTGTGCTTATTTATCTTGTACAGATTTAGTACTACTATTAAATGGCTGAGTTTTTTTTAAAGAACATTGCTATGTATTTTTAACACTTTGTACGCATAAAAATTAACAGCTTTACCAATGTTCCAACATGAGTGCTAAATCTTGGTTCCTCTTATTTATTATCCGTAGGTCGTTGTTTTTTGTTTTTTTTTATTTGCTTAATTTGATTGATTCTGTATCCTGTATTACTCTCTCTCTCTCTCTCTCTCTCTCTCTCTCTCTCTCTCTCTCTCTCTCTCTCTCTCTCTCTCTCTCTCTCTCTCTCTTTTTTTTTATATTTCATGTCATAAATACATCTCTCTCACTCTCTCTCTCTCTCTTGTATACTCTGGTTATTTAAGCAACTTTCTTATATTTAATATGTATTTCCATAACAAGTCTGCTTTTTACCTTCATAGGGTAACAAAGGTGGAGTAGCAATTCGCATGACACTACACGGCTCATCTCTCTGTTTTGTCAACTGTCATTTGGCGGCTCATCAGAATGAAACGGAGCGAAGAGTTCAAGTGAGTCAGAGCAGATAGTACAATGTTTTGATTGTTGTAGTGACAGATTGGATAGATAACTATGCAAAGGAAAGTAAACATGTACAAGGATGGATATGCAACTGGTTAAAAAAAAAAGTACATAATTATCGTTAGGAGTTAATAAGCTATTTAAAAAAATATGAATTGTTAGAAGTGAATTAAGCTATTTTTAGTCCAAGACTTGAATAATCAATATCAGTATTGAACAATATCTAGAGCAGCATTATTTTTGTAAACATGATTGCTTTTACTGCATAAAACAGATTTCCATCTTACTGCTTTTTTCAGATAAGTAAAATTATCAATATCTTTCTCAGTCATTAAATTTTTTTTTTTTTTTTATCTTGGAAAACATAATACATGAGGACACTCTAGTAGACAGTATTACATTTCAAACCGCTTTGACTCTGTTTTTTAATTATTTTATTCTTTATGTAATAAGTGAATTCCTCAATTTGCAGGATCATCACGACATTCTTGCCAAGACCAGGTTTAAACAATTTGATCCACCACTGCGTATATCAGAGCATGAGTGAGTCTTCTTCGATCAATGCTTTGGCTTTGGATCTTCCTAACATTTTCTTCTTTTTTTTTTTCTTGAATTTGTCAGTGCTAATGTAGTGCTCCTTTGTGTATATAAGATATGAAATTAAGCGTATGTCACATTTGTATTATATTTTTATATAAGTAATTTCAATAAGCCCCTGTTGACCATAATTTTAAATAATATTATGAAGAATAGATTGTTTGGGCACATTTTTGCTTCAAATGCATAACACATATATCTTATTAGATTTGGTCTTATTGTAATTTTATATTGATTTTCTATATCTAAATGATAAATAGAAGCAAATACGTTAATAATTGTATTTTAGTGCACCATGACCCCAAAAAAATTAGTAAACATAAATAGTGGTGGTCTTCATCAGAAGGGAGACAAGACACCTCTACACTACAAATTCAGATGATATTATTTACATCTTGATTCACTGGCTTGTTTTCCTAATTTTTTTCCCTTTCCTTCTTGCTTTAAGTGTGATATTCTGGATAGGGGATATGAACTTCCGCATAGATCTACCAAATGATGAAGTAAGAACTTGCATTCGTCAAGGCAAGCTCAAGAGGTTATGGGAACAAGATCAGGTATAGTGCTTTGATATCACAGTATTTCGGACACTCACTTTACATTCTTTGCTGTGCGTTCAAACATGATAATAAGTTTGTTGTTATTAAAAATAATTAATAATTCCTTATTTTCTCATTCAGTCTGTATGTTTTTTAAATTTTTTTACATAATTTCATCTTTTATAAAGGCCAAGTAATTTTAGATTTCTAAATATATGAGTAATAACGTATATTTTCTGTACCAGGTTGTGCAAAACTGTATAGAATGTGACAATTTCATTTCCAGTTGAACAAGCTGATGAAATCAGATGGGGATGTCTTCAAGGGGTTTGAAGAGGGCATTCCACAGTTTGATCCCACTTACAGATTTGATGCAGGGACAGATGTATATGACAGCAGGTTTGTACTCAAAAATACTTTTATAATATATAATGCTTAAATTTGGGTTGTTTGTTTTTTTTTTATCAAGCTTAGCTTGCATCTGTTGGTTTTTTTTATGCTTCATTTTTTATTTTTTGAAGCTTAAAATTAGTATTGTTATATATGATGTTGACAATATTTATTCTGGTCTATTAATGGAATCCAGTTTTTAAAGTGTTTATAATATGTAGATTACAGATCCAATATTATTAGATAGGTTGAATTCTTCTACCAAAGAGCAGGAGGGATGATTGATATGACTGCAACAAATTCATTTATCATTTCACAACTGCAAAATCTTACAATACACCTTTTTCGTGTCATCAGAGTGTTTGATTTCTTAGGGGACGTAAGTCTGGAATAACACGTTAACAGTTTAAGCTGGTTATCCACAACTCATTCTCTTTCACCTTAACCACCTTTAGTTCATACATATTTAACTAATGTATGTTCAGTCTCGATGGGAGGGGGTTGGTTGCCCTTGGGTAGAACATCGGCTTTTTGACGCATTAGGTCCATGGTTTGAGCCCTGCTATGGCGACTCGTCCTGTACTGGTTGGATTGGTGTCAGTGTAATGTGACCAGCAAGGACATGGGTATTTTTACTTCAGATAATAGTATTTATGTAGAGACATTTCTTTGTTTCACAAAATCAATGACATCACTGCTTTTGAAATGGCATTCAATTGTTTTGAGCTCTAGGATGTATTTTGTGTAATATGAGTTTTAAAAAAAACTCAAATTGTATTTTAAAAAATATTGGCGTATGTTGGAAGAGAGGCTTTGGAAATTGTCTTATACTTGATTTCTTTTTGTTTTTGTTTTTTAAATATTCATAGAATAGAGTTTTAAACAAAATTATTAGGTTCTCATTTTGTATTTTATATTCACAAACATTGCATCTTGATCTTGATTTTTTTTTCAACATTTTTTTTTTTACTGTCCATAGTGAAAAAAATCGGATCCCTGCCTGGTGTGACCGTATATTGTGGCAAGGGCCAGACATTCAGCTACTGCGCTACGACTCCCACCCACACCTCAAAGTGTCTGACCATAAACCCGTCAGTGCTGTGTTTAACACTAAGGTAACAAACAGTAAATGTTTCTATGAATTTATTTTTCAATTGTTGTTGGGTTTTTTTAGTTTGTTAGGTTTGTCTTTCTCTCTCTTTTTGTTTTTGGTTGGGAAAACTTTATATATATTTTTTATTATTCTTTAGGTTTTGGTTTAGTAAAAATCTTCAACATAAAATTATAGTACATGATCGACAGCATCTATTTTGTATCGCAAAAAGTCTTTTGTTTAGGTGCAGTGAAAATGTTGGCTTGATTTGATTTCTGCTCTGTCGATACTTTTTTTTTCTTGAAGGCATGTATACAACCATTTGTTATTACTATCCTCTCTTTCTCTCTCTTTCTCTCTCTCTCTCTCTCTCTCTCTCTCTCTCTCTCTCTCTCTCTCTCTCTCTATCTCTCAACAGATCGTAGTAATAAAAATTCCCATCCAAATTATTTTCAATTACCGTAATTATGTTGTTTCCATGTTATAAATACAATCATGTAATGATTATTGTCTATCTACCTTTTTTTGTAGCCCATGTAACCACATTAGTAATTTTCCTTGGATGGACATAACAGTATATCTCATGCTATTTTCTCTTATCTTATATCATGTCTCTTATTGTGGGTTTGTTTTTTGTTGTTTTTTTTGTAGATTCGGGTGATTGACCAGAAACGCTACAAGAGGGTGTATGAGGATATTATGAAGAAGATGGATCGGATGGAGAATGATTACTTGCCCCAGATCAAGCTGGATAAGACTGAGGTTTGGAACCCTTTAAAAGGGATTAATTGCTTTATTCTTGATAACTGCTTCTACACCTGTGTCATATTGCGCAAGAACATTTCTTTTTAATGAATATATCATTCAAAGGTTATTATTATTTTGTGATTATCAATTTGCTACACTTTTGTTGTTGTTTTTGTTGTTGTTTTTTTACTGTAGGGTAAAAGGTATCCTGGTCAGTTATGAATTTGAATAAACATTGTGCATTGCTTAACACTAAGAAACCTAAGCTCCTGAGCTGAATAACGCCCTATATCTCAACAGAGACAGGGATAGAGCGCATCTCTCTCTTTCTCCTCTTTCTCTTTCTCCTCTCTCTCTCTCTCTCTCTCTCTCTCTCTCTCTCTTTCTCTCTCTCTATCTCTCTCTCTTTCTGGGTTTAACATCTCCAAGGTTCCTCAGAGGGATCCTATTCAGGGACTGTCCTATATCCTGGCCTCCTGAGCAAAAAAAATTGGAAAAAAACATAAGTATCAAATGAAAGGTGATTGCAAGAAAATTAACAGCCAGGATTGCTTGCAAATTGAACACAAAATAACAGTTGCAGCAAGTCTCCAGGACTTTGGAGTGAGTAACTAACTGTTCATCCTTACTTACTTACTTACTTACTGCCCTTTTTGCCGTTGGCAATTAGGGCAGCTTTGCTGTTTCTGTAACAATAGCATTTTTACAAGATAGAGTTGTTAGCCCTATGCTAAACCTACAAGTAGGGGGAGGGATGGATCGTATCTAGTCTGGCCTCTATCCTTTGACCTGTCCGGCTTGGGTGGCCCTACCAGGAGCACTGAGCTCTCGCCTGCATAGCTCGCAGGGTTATCGAGGCATGCAAGCTCGCTCACCTCGTCAAGGTATTGATCCACAGTTAATAGAATTGAAAAAAAACATGAGTATCAAATGAAAGGTGATTGCAAGAAAATTAACAGCCAGGATTGCTTGCAAATTGAACACAAAATAACAGGGCCTCGTTATAGCCGGTATTCGAGAAATATGGTTAGTGGATAACAAAATATTGAATCCCTGTTTACCAGGAATATGGTTGTGTAGGATTAAGAAAAAGCCAAATAGGTATGTTCAGCTGTTCAGCTTTGATATGCATAAGTTTGTCTTTATACAAACATTTCTGTCTTCCAATTTCATATCACCTGTTTATTTCAAATTTTCAATGACTTATGTTTAGTAGAATCAAGCTATATTTGATGATGCCTTGAAAAATTGATCTTAACATGGATTCTGGTTCCCAATCTGCTTGGTTTTGGAGTGGCTGTTGTGATCTTTTACAGTATAGTGGAGTATGATACCATCTGAATAAT
This sequence comes from Elysia chlorotica, assembly GCA_003991915.1. Classification (NCBI taxonomy): domain Eukaryota; kingdom Metazoa; phylum Mollusca; class Gastropoda; family Plakobranchidae; genus Elysia; species Elysia chlorotica. Next base: position 86,792 of record RQTK01001005.1, on the reverse strand, counting down.
CTTAGAAGACCAGCTTTTTCTGAAAATGTACTTACAGGTGGACAATTTGCAATGGCATGGTGTATGTATCTCTGAATAAGATTGCTCGTCAAAATTTAAAGGTGCAATAGAATGCATTTTTTCACTTTATAATTTCTCGAGCCATCTTAGAAAACTGAAAATACGATGAAAAAGCTAAAAGTTTTTTACTGTTAACTATTTCAAGATTGTTTTTGTTGTTTGTTTTTTTGTTTGTTGTTGTTTTTGTTTTGGTTTGGGTTTTTTGGGGGAGGGGTGTTAGTTTTTTCTATGCATTGTGAAAATTCTGCTGTTATCGTATTATTTTGTTCTTTAAAAAGCCTTCGCCAAAATAAATCAATAGAAGTAAAGTGATAAATATTATGCGTTTTGTCTTTCCCATAAATCAGATTATTTTCAACGATGTGAAGTTTATAGAAGCGCAGTCTACGGTTGTGACAATTGCCAATGTTGGCCAGGTAAGACAAGAGAGGTTCTTTTTTCTTCCCAAAGGATGCTTATTCATTAAAGTCAGGTACAAAAAAAGTATCACAAAGATATACTCCATGGCATATGATTCTCACTTCAAAACTCTAACATGCTTCAGTGCAGGACAAAAAGACAACAGAACTACAAATGGGGGTTTTCTTGATTGCTATAGTATGATTTTTGAGAAACTAAGCTTTGAATTTGAACTTCTTTTGCATTTTTAGTGTCTTTGTAAAATTTGAAGCAGAGCATGATAATTACTCCATGGCATATGATTCTCATTTAAAAAATCTTACATGCTAGAGTGCAAAATAAAAAGCAAGAGACTACAAATTGGGCTTTTCTTCATTGCCATAGTATGATACTTGAAAAAGTTATCTTTGAATTTGAGCTTCTTTTTCATTTTTAGTGTCTTTGCAATATCCATACAACATTCTTCTGATGAATTTGAATGACTAGGGCATCTGGTTTAAATAAATAATTTGTTTTCACACCTTAAAGGTTTTTTAATATTGATCACCAAACAGCTTATATAATTATTTTTTCGTATTATGGCTCTCAGTTGATAAGACACCTTGAGAGAAAAAGGCTTATAATTCCTATTATTTTCTTTTTGCTAATGTTGATAACTTGTGGTCGGTCTTTGGTTTGTTTTTGTCGGTTTTTTTCCTGAAAATTGTATGAGCAAATTATTGTATTATTTTTTTTAATTTGAAAGGGACCTGTACATTTTTAATCTTCCTTCGTCAAAGATATGTTATTACCATTATACTGATATTATAAGTGTGAAAGCATGAAAGAACCTGCTGTAACATTTCATCCTCTTGTTTTAGGCCCCTGTGGAGTTTGAGTTTATCAACAAGCTTGATGACACCAGCTATTGTCGCCCGTGGCTGAAAGCTATCCCTAGTCAAGCTATTATTTCAGCTGGTAAGGAATTCTATTGTTTTCTTTGATGCATTTAAAGAAAAACTAGACAATTATTTTTTTGTTCTTTAAAAAGTTTCTGTAGCTGTGCATGATTTAATTTCAGTATTAGGATAGGACAAAACTGTATTTGTCCCTTTAAGACACGTTTGTTGATCCTTACATGGTGTTTCAATCAAAATATGTGAGATTCAATTCTGCACAAATGGCTAATACAAGTTTGGAGCCAGAGCCCTCTAAACATAGAAGAACTAGCCTATATTAACCTTGTTTTTCATTTTCACATTAAGAGAGAATATCTCTTGTTCCAGAAATAACACAGCTATAAATTTTTCAACTCTTTTTAGGTGCATTTAGTTCCGTTTACCATGCTACATGTAGAATTATAAATAAATAAAAAAATTCCAAATTCCAGCTTGTTCGTAAATCACCCAGGTTGCTTCACCTTTTACAGCTAGATATTGTAAAAGTCTGAATCCATATATTTTTAGAAAGAATGCTTCTTACTCCTCTCAGGAAGTAATTCATTTTTCGTTTATTGGATTGATTAGCAAAATTTTTTTTAATGAAAGACTTTTTCTTTAATTGTCCTTATAATACGTAGCTCAAAGCTTTCATTTGATATATATTGACAGTTACATGCAATATTTTAATATTTTTTTTTCTCCTAATGCAGGTGCTTGTTGTGAGGTTACGGTTGAGGTTTATGTGGACAAAAGCTGTGTGGCAAAACTCAATGCTGGAGAGGAGAAAATGGAGGACATATTAGTTCTTCATCTTACTGGAGGAAAAGATTCTTTTGTATCCTTTTGCTCTGATAGGCGATATCCTAATCACTTACTTGTTACGTTTTGTATGGGGTTTCTGTACATTATTATTATTATTTCATTTTTTGCTACAAGCTATACTCTTTCTTCTAACAATTGATGTGATATTGTTTTGTGAAATTTTATAATTGAAATCCTGAAATTTTCTTGGTTTTGACTTTACTGTATATCAATTAATTACTATTGGTTATTATCTGGCTTTGAACTTTTCCGTAGGTGATGAGGGAACTAAAGCCGTGAATTTAAATTTTCCAAATGTTTGGCTCAAAGAGTATCTTGTCAAGTGTCAGAGCACGGATCAATATACTTCGTATTCACAAGTAAAAGATTTAATTAGAGAAATTTGATCATTGATTTTCATGTACAAAAGTGATTTTTTTTTATATACCTAAATGCAGTATATTGCTCTTCACATATTATATTAGTTTTGAAGAAAAATTCAGTCTCCACAATTTATGTGAAAAATATTATTTTATCAAGGATGACTTCCAAAGTCATTTCCACCTAGAGCATTTTTCTAGCTGGGGCTTTTTTCCGCTACTTAAAAATAAAAATGTGCATGACATACTTTACGGGGACAATTTTGTGTTCCTTGACGCTGATCACCACAGATCACTGTAGCAGGCAACTATCTCATCAGCAGCTTTGGATCCTCCATAGAGGCTCTGGTACAACTTCATGGACCCATCCGGGAAGTACCAGTGGCGGACTTGATTGAGATTGTGAGTTGAATGTTACCATTATTTCATTGTTTTTTTATAATATAGTGGAGAGCTATAAAAAAAAATTTTTGGTAATTATCGCAGTTCACTTGTGTCAAATTCTAGACTAGTTAAAAGAAAAATATTTTAACGACTACAGATCGCGCATTATAGAAAGTTTGAGATTTGATTGAGATTGTGAGTTGAGTGTTTTCATTTTTTTATCAACACTATGGTGGAGAGCTATTAAATTTTTGTTGTGATTATCTGAGTTGACTTGTGTCAAATTTTCTAGACTAGTTGAATGAAAAATATCTAAATGGCTACAGATTGTGCATATTAGAAAATTAATTTGAAATTTCATAAGTAGGGGACATACCACCACATAAAATTAGGTTTTAAACCGTGTTTTTTTATTCAGCCAAGGGAGTCCTGTACAAGCTGCAAGAAAAAAACTCCTAACGTTTCGTTGTTTTTTGTTGTTTTTTTTTATTAAAATTTGAATCTCACTTTCAAACTTATGTATCTAACCCTTGAAATTTCACAAACTCAAGGAGAAGCCAGGCAGTCTGAGCCGGGTGGACATTGCCCAGGACGGCGGTCGCCTGTACATGGTGCCCAAGGAGATCTGGAAGATGGTGGATTTCCTGCATCAGCACGGCCTGGATATGGTAATGAAATAACTGACATACATAAATACTTACCTCATGTGGTATCATCTCTGGAGAGGTTGACGTGAAGTGGCATGCCATTCCTCTCTGTTTTCATCTTTTTCTGTACATTCCTGAAAGCTTCTTGCCTGTCCAGTCTTTTAAGTCATCCAACCAGTTTCTTCTTGAAGTTTTTCTGCCTCTCGTGCCCTCTACTCTAACCTCCAGTATATCCCAACATAGAAAACACTCAGTTTCAGATGGCCATAATATATCCGCTTTTTAATTTTAACATAATCATTGTATTGAATCAGGCCTTGTCAGTAGCACACATACTTCTTCATTTGTATGACGTCATGTTTCTTACATTTTGCAAGCAGGCTGTCATACAGTACACTTTTTTTAATTCTTCCATTGAATAAGGATGTTGTTAGAGGGTCACCTTGTGAAATTTAAACCCATAAAACCCTTTTAATCGCTCCTCATGCTTTGTCAAAGCTCAGTGTACAATTTACACTAAGATTATTCTGCAACCTTTTTGACTATCATTATCATCATCATCATCATCATCATTTTGATTATTATTACATGTATTTTTATTTCTATATACATTGTTATTGACATTATTTTGATTATTATTATTATTGTCATTATTATTATTACTACTACTACTACTACCACTGCTATCAAGACAGCATTGGACATGCAAGTAACAGGAAGTCGTGGAAAAGGGAGACCCAGAATGACATAGAATCAGGTGACAGAGAGGGATCGGAAAGACTGGAAACTCTCAACAACTGACCCTCATGACAGAAACACCTGGAGATCTGGTGTGAGATCAGCCATGCGTGCAGCAAGCCAGCTACCTGGAAGGGGGTCCACTGAGTGGATGTTGCCCCAGTCAAACACGTTGGTTTCTTAATGGTCTCAGTTGTCAGTATCTAGTGAAATAAACAGAATATTTTAAATGTTCTCGTTAGCATATTAATGTTCTTAATCCTTGAATTAATTCATAATTATTTTTTTTCGTTGTGAAAATTTGAAAGTTAATGTAAAATATGTTCTCGTTAGCATATTTATGTTCTTAATCCTTGAATTAATTCATAATTATTTTTCTTCATTGTGAAAATTTTAAAGTTAATGTAAGAAGCATATTGGAATTGACCCTTCTAAAAAATTATTGTACTCAAAAGGCAGGTGATTAATGATGTTATTTCTCTGTCATTTATGTTTGCCTCAAGAGTTACAAAGCTCAGTGCTCATACAAGTCCACAAAATAAATTTTAAAATGTTTAAAACTGTATAAATCTCCAGAGCTTACAAATTTAAACGGTCTTGTCTCTGTCATTTATATGTGTCCCAAGAGTTACATTAAGCTCCATATCCTATTTCAAACATAAAAAGTAAACAAAATGAAAAAATGAAAATAAAAAAATATTACAACTCTCCAGAGTTAAAAATTTTTTTTTAAATATCTCTCTAGAGCGTTAACCTTGAGCCTAAACATTGGAAAATATATATATATATATCTAGAAGGTTGACCTTGACCCCAGAACCTCCCAGCGGGTGACCTGTCTGTGCATTCCGTGGCGGAGGCGCTGCTGCTGTTCCTCGAGTGCCTGGCCCAGCCCGTCATTCCGTTTGAGTACTACGCCCAGTGCCTGACCAGCTCCAACAACCTGCTGCTCAGCAAACAGGTCGTTTGTTGCTTTCGTCATCACGTCAGTGCTATAATATAGGCCTATGTCCTGTTGTAGCAGACCCCAAAACTAAGGACCGACAATTTATAAAACCAGGGATCTTTCAAATGATAGACTAACGTTCTAGCACTCGTCCAGTTGCCCCACCAGCTCCAACAACCTGCTGCTCAGCAAACAGGTCAGTTTGTTGCTTGGCGTTACAACGTCAGCGCTATAATGTAGACTTGTAGACAGACCCCAAAACTAAGGACTGACAATTTAAAAAAGCAGCGACCTCTCAAATGAGAGGCGAACGTTCTAGCACTCGGCCAGTTGCCCCCCTCACTAAACAGGTCACTCGTAGTGAAAAACATTGCCTTAGCTTCTTTTGTATTAGTTTGAAGAAAGTACATCACTTTATAAATATGGGTGGGTTTGATGGGAATAGGGATGAACTGGGTCAACTCAAATGGTAAAGCGTTGGTCTCCCAATCGAGAGGTCTGTGGTTCAAAATCCTTTTTTTTTTTTCGGATTTAGCCCACAACTGGTTGAGTCAGTATAGTGTGATGGGACTAAGACAGGATTCCAAGTATCTTGCACTTTTTCATGTGTGCCTGCATTTCAAATTGTCAGACGTTAGTCTTGGGACTTATCAACGTGTAGGATTCTCCTTTGGAAAGTAGGAGACATAAAAACTTGGAAAGAGCAGACCTAATTGCCATTTTTTAGTTCAGTAAATGTATTGAAAAGAGAGAGAGAGTGTGGGTTTGCTGTATGCCTATGTTTTCCTGTAAACGTCCTGAAAACTAAGGACTGACAATTTTAAAAAAACAGCGACCTCTCAAATGAGAGGCGAACGTTCTAGCACTCGGCCAGTTGCCCCCATCCCCAGCTCCAACAACCTGCTGCTCAGCAAACAGGTCGGTTTGTTGCTTACTGTCAGGCGTCAGTGCTATAATATAGGCCATGTTGTGAGCCATGTCGTAGACAGACCCCAACTAAGGACCGACAATTTATAAAACCAGGGAACTATCAAATGATAGACTAACGTTCTAGCACTCCGCCAGTTGCCCCCTGACCAGCTCCAACAACCTGCTGCTCAGCAAACAGGTCAGTTTGTTGCTTGGCGTCACACGCCAGTGCTAGAGTATAGGAGGCCATGTTGTGGGCCATGTTGTAGACAGACCCCAATTCTAAGGACCGACAATTTATAAAACCAGGGAACTATCAAATGATAGACTAACGTTCTAGCACTTCGCCAGTTGCCCCGACCAGCTCCAACAACCTGCTGCTCAGCAAACAGGTTGGTTTGTTGCTTGGCGTCACAACGTCAGCGCTATAATATAGGCTATGTTGTGTGCAGACTCCAAAACTAAAGACCGACAATTTTAAAAGAACAGGGACCTCTCAAATGATAGACTAACGTTCTAGCACTCGCCCAGTTGCCCCGACCAGCTCCAACAACCTGCTGCTCAGCAAACAGGTTGGTTTGTTGCTTGGCGTCACATGTCAGTGCTATAATATAGGCCATGTTGTAGACAGACCCCAAAACTAAGGACTGACAATTTTAAAAACCAGGGACCTCTCAAATGAGAAACGAATGCTCTAGCACTTGCACTAGTTTGCCCCCCTCACTCAACAGGTAACTTGTAGCGAAAAACACTATCTGAGCTTCCTTCGTATTGCTTTGAAGAAAGTACATCACTTTATAAATATGGGTGGGTTTGATGGGAATAGGGATGAACTGGGTCAACTCAAATGGTAAAGCGTTGGTCTCCCAATCGAGAGGTCTGTGGTTCAAAATCCTTTTTTTCGGATTTAGCCCACAACTGGTTGAGTCAGTATAGTGTGATGGGACTAAGACAGGATTCCAAGTATCCTTGCACTTTTTCATGTGTGCCAGCATTTCAAATTGTCAGACGTTAGTCTTGGGACTTGTCAACGTGTAGGATTCTCCTTTGGAAAGTAGGAGACATAAAAACTTGGAAAGAGCAGACCTAATTGCCATTTTTTAGTTCAGTAAATGTATTGAAAAGAGAGAGAGAGTGTGGGTTTGCTGTATGCCTATGTTTTCCTGTAAATGTCCTGCTTACTGTTGTTAGTGGATTTTTCAGGCTTAAATTTCGCTTTTGGATGAATGAAAATCTATCTTAAATTTAATTACTTAAGCAACAGTGGGTTCGTCGATTTTGTTGTCCCATAATGTATTAAAAGAAAAATAGGAGTAGGAGGTCCTTTAGAACTTTGTCATGTCAATGTTTTTCTTTCTAGACAACTATAGCTGCTTGGGTGATTGGTACAATATGCATAACACTTATGTATTTTTGTCGGAAATGAATTTTTAAATAACTCTATACAGCATCTTTGGAGACATCTAAATATAACACTTTGAAAGTGGGAAAAAACAATGCAACAGGAAAATAGATTTCTATTTGTTTTTCTCCCAAGAAGTAGCCAAGAAAGTTTTGAATAATTTTTGTTATGTATTTTTGTGTGTGTGTGAAAATTTTTAAGGAAATATAATCCAGTATGTCTGGGTTGTGTCTCAAACGTTAATTTATTTTATTTTTTTTTTATCTTTGCAGATTGTTTCAAGTCTTCCTGACTGCCACAAGAATGTTTTTCTCTACCTGTGTTGCTTTCTGAGAGAATTGCTCATGCACTCGGATAACAATTCGTTGGACATAAAATTCTTGTGTAAGTTCTTTGGTTTTAGTTAATTTAGTCCTAGATATACATAGAATTTTGTTTAAAATTTAAAGACATAGAATTAAAATAATGTGTAATCCTGGATTTTAACATTGATAATAATAATAGGTGCAGGTGATCAGTGGAGAGTTTAGCCCATAATTTGTGAGAGAGAGAGAGAGAGAGAGAGAGAGAGAGAGAGAGAGAGAGAGATATAGAGACATGTTCTAGCAAAGAGGTAATTATATCAAATAATTTTCTACCTTGTAATCAAAGATAGACTCAAAGAAGGAGTAATGCTAAATGATTTCTCTTAACCCTATGATTGAGCGACAAATGTAGTCACTTGTTAGCTTTCCCAATTATCTCATATAACCGTATTTATCACTCTTTTGATTTATACATGGTTCACTCATTTTTTCTCTTTCCAAATCAGTCACAAGGATTGGAGAATAAATTTAGTCACGTGTTAGCACTCCTGATTGTCTCCTATAATGACCAGACTTATTACCCTTTTGATTTATACAAATTTCCACTATCTCTCTTTCCAAATCAGTCACAAGGATTGGAGAATAAATTTAGTCACGTGTTAGCACTCCTGACTGTCTCCTTTAATGACCAGACTTATTACCCTTTTGATTTATACAAATTTCGACTTAACTCTCTTTCCAAATCAGTCACAAGGATTGGAGAATAAATTTAGTCACGTGTTAGCACTCCTGATTGTCTCCTATAATGACCAGACTTATTACTCTTTTAATTAATATAAACTTCCACTATCTCTCTTTCCAAATCAGTCACAAGGATTGGAGAATAAATTTAGTCACGTGTTAGCACTCCTGATTGTCTCCTTTAATGACCAGACTTATTACTCTTTTGATTTATACAAATTTCCACTATCTCTCTTTCCAAATCAGTCCCAAGGATTGGAGAATATAATTTAGTCACAGTGTTAGCACTCCTGATTGTCTCCTTTAATGACCAGACTTATTACTCTTTTGATTAATTTATACAAATTTCCACTATCCCTCTTTCCAAATCAGNCACAAGGTATGATGTATGCGTATTTAGTGTATCCACTGTAAAGCGCTTTGAGATTTTTTAAAATATTCTGAAAATGGAAAGCGCTAAATAAATGTAATTTATTATTATTATTATTTCCCTTTTGATTTATACAAATTTCGACTTAACTCTCTTTCCAAATCAGTCACAAGGATTGGAGAATAAATTTAGTCACGTGTTAGCACTCCTGATTGTCTCCTTCAGACTTATTACCCTTTTGATTTATACAAATTTCCACTATGTCTCTTTCCAAATCAGTCACCAGGATTGGAGAATAAATTAAGTCACGTGTTAGCACTCCTGATTGTCTCCTTTAATGACCAGACTTATTACCCTTTTGATTAATTTATACAAATTTCCACTATCCCTCTTTCCAAATCAGTCCCAATGTTTGGAGATATATTTAGTCAAGTGTTAGCACTCCTGATTGTATCCTTTAATGACCAGACTTATTACTCTTTTAATTAATATAAACTTCCACTATCTCTCTTTCCAAATCAGTCCCAAGGATTGGAGAATAAATTTAGTCACGTGTTAGCGCTCCTGATTGTCTCCTTCAATGACCAGACTTATTACTCTTTTAATTAATACAAATTTCCACCATCTCTCTTTCCAAATCAGCCACAATGTTTGGAGAAGTCATGCTGCGGCAGCCCCCAAAACCGAATGCAGCGACGCCGATCAATCCTCCCTCCTCGTCTTCCTCCGCAAAAGTGAGAGAAGCCAACGCTAAGGAGAGGAGGTCCAGGTTGAGAGATGAGGAGGCAAAGAAGGCAGCGTTCGTTTACCATTTTCTGAGTCACGAGATAGAATTTTAACCTAGTATTGAAGATTTTTCGCACACGTTTATTTGCTTTTTTCTTTCTTTTAGAGGGCTCTACTGGACAGGCATTGTGATGACTTATTTAGAGAGCATAGGCAATGGGAAATTGCTTGACCGTAGCAAAGGCTGTTACAATATAGTCTTATGTGATACAAGCTATATATATGTATACATATATACAGGTGAATTGATTAAATGTAACAGCTTTATCAATGAAGTGGGCCAAGGGTTGTCTAAGAAGACAATGATAGAAAAGCTTTACAAGCTAGCGTATGCTTTAAGTAGGATCTATCAATGTATAGAACAAAGGAGAGAGTTGTTGTTGTTTTTTTTAAGAGTTAATAAATAGGCTTTTAAAATTATATTTATTTCTCTTCAATGAAGTCATGATTAGTCTTTGCGCTTTTCAATCAATGCCTCTTTGAGATTTTCATTATGAAAGGAATTTTGAAACTGCTGTGATAAACACCTCTCTTCTGTGGATTTCATTGTTTTGTTGTTGATGTAATTTCTGAGTAGCGATTGTGCTTAAGAAGTAGAGTTGAGTACAATGAGGGTTTTAGAATGTATGATATATGATACGTCCAATTTGGATTGTGTAAATAATTGTGTGTTTGCCAAGTTTCTTTACAAGGTTCAAAGATGACGGGTGAGTACAATCTGCTTCTTACAATGATAGCGATTCTATTCTAATCAAGTAGAATTCTGTCCTGCATAAATCTTTATGAATAGCAAGTCGCAATTTTTCTCAGATTATGAAAGAGATTGGAAGAGAAGAAAAAAAAGTTGAGCTCTAAACAATTTAATAAATATCCTATAAGTATAGGATATTTTGTTGATTTTGTTTGGTTCATTTTTGTTATCCACACAAGTTTCGACTCGGGTCAGTTTTGGTGGTTGTTTGTTTTTTTTATTTAAGAAAATACAAAAATGCTCATTGTTACTGTTTGTTCATGTTCATATTTGTTAATATATTGACTGTTAAAATGTATTGTTTATCACAGGATAAAAATTAGAGTTGCTGCCCTTTTTTTTATTGATTGTTATCTCCATTATAGATTTTACTATGCAGGGTATAAAGTTTTACAGTTTGCTGAAAACCTATGCTTTAGTTTTTAACTAAATGAAGAAATATGGATGGCTTGTGTGGGTGAGTTAAAACCTGAGATGTTCATATTATAATGTAAGATTACTGATCTCTTTATATAATCCATGCTCTCTATGGGTTTAGCCTATTTGTGAAACCAGTGCCCCCCATACTGCTGTTAAAATACAAACCACTTTGTCTTTTTTTCTTTCCTTTTAATGTTATAACACATGACTGTTATTTAGCTATATCTGAAGTATTGTATACGTTTTTTTGTTTGTTATAGTCATTATTTCAATTCTTTCCAGCTTTCGTTTTGAATTTTTGTTTAATGCACTCATTTCTAAGTAGGCTTTTTTCCGTTGTGATCAGTCAGTTCTAATGGTTTCAAAAATCATTTAATTTGAGACTGTACCTAAGATATTCAATTCGTTATTATGCTCATAATTAACTCACTTTGGTTTTTTTGTTACACTCATAACTCTCTTTGAAGTAAGAAAAGGAAGTTTAATGGATTTTTTTTATGTTTTATGTTTGTTATTGTACAGGTCAGATTGTTTGTTGCCGAGAAAAACAATCTTTATGCAAATATAGTTCACACAGCATCTGTTGTTGCTGTTTTGATTTTGCTTTGTTTTATTTGTTTTTCTTTTTTTTTTTTCTATATTTTAACTTTTTTAAAACTCTATCTTGGGATCGGTTTTAAATTTTGATGCACTGAGTAAGCAGAAACTTGCACCTCAAGTGTTTGGTGGCACCTGAGATCAATTGGCAAAACATCTAGTTTTGTTTTTATATTTAGAAGAATCTATGTCATTCCGTCTAACTTGACTGCATATATTGGCATGCCTTCTCAATTCTAAGTTAAAATGTTTCAGTGATATGCAATTTACAGTCAGTCTTGTTAATTTTTTTTATGCTTATTTGAGTATGAAAGAGCATTTTTATTTTTGTATTCCTTTTTTAATAAAATTCATGTTCCCCCCATATTCTCGGTCACAAGCTAATTTCATATCTCTCTGCCTATCTAACTTGACAAATCAGGAAAAAAGAGCGCTTTTTTGCTGCAAATCTTATCTGACCAAACAATTTGCAATTGTCCTTATCAGTATCGAATTTTTTATTTCATAAACAGAAAAGATTGAATAAATATCTCAGACAGGCAGGATATCAGTAACATAATAAACCTTAACTTTCAGACTTGCTTGCTTTTCCAATGCAGCTCAGACTTGCAATGTGTTAACTTTGCATGAGATAGATTGTATCATAAATATTTCTAGTGATGGAGTTCCTATCAGAATCAAATGGACTAAAGACTACAGTGTGAATTTAGTACTTTAAAAAAATATGCAAAAAGCCATATTAATGGGACTAAAATGGTTTCTGTCCAAAAATGTCTTGATACCCCCCTGTACTATTTTATCAGATTTGGACATTTTCTGATTATCCAAAGGGATGTTTTTGTGATGCAGCCCAAGTAATGGTCAATTTTACAAATACCCTATGCTTGACCATTAAACTTGTCTGGGATATATTACGACACAACCCGTTTGTGCATTCGAACTATGCATTCCTCATGAGGAAAAGATAACCTAGGGCTGATTTTTATCAAAGGCACTTATCTTTCAATTATAGGACCTTGTCAAGTGGAAAGAATTCATTTGTTTGTTTTTTTGTTTATTTATTGTTCGTTTGCTTTTGTTTGTACACCTGTTGGGTAGTTGAAAATGAAGTTCTTTACCTTGAAAATATTCTCTTTTTGTGTTTTATTATGAATCTCAAATCGTTATAGATAAATGTAAAATCTATGTTTCTTTATTCCCATTAGCCTCAATTCATAACTTTGATTACCTCTAGGCCACAGTGTTCCTGTATTGATGTGAGGTATGTTTTAGTAATGAAAGACATGTCCTTATTTTTCTGTTTATAATTTCTTGATATGCTTTGATGAAAAATTCATGCTGTTTGCTTTTGTTCATTATGGATCCTAATTATGTAATTTATTGATTAAAATACTTGCAGTAACATTTTCCTGCAAATCCTTTTTTTTTTTCAAATTGATTGATAAGATTTTTGTTATATTTGTTTATGAAGCAGCTGAGTTTTAATTTTTTGTAGCTGACAGACTTAGTTTTAATGGTGGGGAGCTTATACTATGAACTTTGTTTGCAAACTTGTTATGATAAAAGCTTTAATTTTAATGAATGCAAATTGAAATTAATATGAAATTTTATTCAATTTTCTTTAAATGAGACATTTTTTGTGAGTCTGACTTTTCAGGGGACAAGGTAACAACCTTGCCGTATGTGTTAAATGGAAAGAAAAAAATCTGCGCTCCAAACAAAATGATAACTTGTTTGTTACATGATGATCAATGTATTACCTTGCCATATTACGTACTAGTTCATCCTTTTGAGAAATGGTCCTAAAGGGGATCAATTTCTTTTCGTAAGGTCCAAAAGCAAATGATTCAGTATCTATTCATATCCCTTGCCATGGTTTTAACAATTCAATGCTTGATGTTTTTGGCAAGCAAGTCTGCAGTTTGTGGTTTCCCTTTGCAGCTGTAGCCTGATCAGCCTTGATATTCTTAATTAAGATGAGAAATTTTATCACCAATTTTTACAGGATACATTATACTAACTTGTAATCAGCAATATGAAACTGTTTAAATTTCCATGTTCGTGGTGAAATTTCAATGGTTTTGAAAGGTATTTTTCTCTTGTATACTGATGCAAACAGAGTTCTCTGCTTAGTGCTGAGGTCTTTGTTTTCCAGGCTAGGGTCGCATAAGTTCCCCAACCCTGTTACTTCAATGTGTTATAATGTTGTAGTCAAAAAGTGTAGCATGTGCACAGTAGAGCATAGCTTAGGCACTGAAACAATGAACTGACATGAGATTGAATGACTCTGATAATTCCTGGGTAGGAGTCTTAATGAGGAGTTATGTCTCCTAACGAAATTTCCCATCCTGGACAAAAATCTACAAAGTCCTTGTGTTGACTCAAGAGAGGTGCAAACCAATAATTATCATCTATCAGTGATCTTGGCATATAGAAATAGAAACGTTTTTAACAGATTGAATATCTGAAGGTGATCTGTGTTGTGGACTTTGCAGTCCGCAGTCTGTTGCCATAAAATGTTCTTTCTGCCTTCGTCAATGATTCCAAGTGGTGACTGTGGTACTTTCACCTTTTATGGTCTTTACTTCAATCATTCCCAAGTATTTTAGCCCTGCCTTCACAATGTTTGTCACTCATTCCCATTTTTTTTAAACCAAAGATATGTGTGTAATAATAATATTCAAAGACAGGTATTTAAAGCCAGGCCATTTCTTCATGACAGAGTTAGAGTTTGTTTTTACGGCACGTCAGCACAGCAACGACTATATTGCCTTATTACGGCTATGAACCTTTGGAAGGGGATCGAGTGTAAAGTAATAAACGGACTAATAGATAGGTTTAATAAAATATTTATCCCTAAATTCATGAGCCATGCTAATGTGTTACCACAGTGATAATTTTGTGTGTGTGTGTTTGTGTTTTGGTTTTGATGGCAGTTTTGTGTTTTTAATTAAAGCAGTATCATATGAACAAGTTTGATGCCAGAATTTTGTAATAATTCATTTCTAAATGTTGCTTTAATTTTTGCCTCAGTGATAACTCTTTTTACATGCTTGGTGATTACTTTATTGATGTCATGTCAAAGTGGTTGGAATGTTATGATTTTTCACTTTTCTCTTTATTCGTCCTTTGTAAAGTAGTACATGTATTTTTTTTATATGCAAACATGACGACGCCTGTTTGTAATAGAATAATAACTTGTGTCATTTTTTTTTTTTTGTGTGGTCGATGTGGCTTGCTCAATTTAATCGGCTATGTTGCTCCTGGATTTGATATTATTATTCTGTGGAGTAAAGTGGTGTTTTTTGTTGTTGTTTTCTTGTTCGGTTTTATTATTGAATGGTGATTAAATGTGTTTGATGTTAGGTAGAACAAAAAAAGTATTTTTATTTGCACACCTTGAATACTCTTGTTTGATTATGTGAATTTGTTGGACCCCATTCGCAGCTTTGTCAAACTGTTCTTTACAATGATGGGTTTAAACAAAGGCTGCTTTTGTCAGTTATAGATCAATATTCATTATCTTACATGTAAGTGTTCATTCAATTTCATTGCTTTAATATAGTTACTATACTGCCCTATCTGTTCACCTATTTGTTATTGGTGCACAGGTGCCAAACATGTTATTCCTTTTTTTTTTTATCTAGACTTATATTTCAATCATAGAAATGGTGTGATTACGTATGGTTTATGGCATTCATAACAGTAATTTCTCTTTGTTTTGCAACCTGTCTTAACAAATGTGCTGCTTTATATGAAGTTTTTAAAGATATTTCAACTAGGGATGGATAAGGCCTTTTTTTTTTCATTGTTTATGCTTTTAGTTTTTAGAGATCAAGTACACATCATGAATTGGCATAAAACATTCAAAAATATAAAAAGTTAAAATCAGACAAATGTCGCTCAAACTGTTACATGCTCAGCATAATTATGTACGCTTTAATGTTATAGGCATTATTATTATTATTATTATTATTATTATTATTATTATTATTATTATTACTATTATTATTATTATTATTATTATTATTATTGAATGAGAGTATGAGACGGTGAGGCAATAGGCTAATTTGTGTGTATGGTTAGAGGGAGGGGGAGGGAATTTCGTTATTGTTGTTCTTTTCATTTTGTCCACACTTTTCTTACTGCTGACACCTAGCCTAATATTAATTTTGTTTGTTAAACCCTGAACCTATTCTTTGCCCATAGCTATACATGGTTTGAAAACCTACCTGTCGAATTACAACAGAAAAAAAAATCGGAGGGAAAATGCAAATTTGTATGCAGTACCTCTGTGATCTACATTTAAATAAATTTGTGTAGTACATTTCCTCTTGCTTTTTTGGAGAAGAAAAATTGTATATATTTTCAACATTCATCTGCAGTTTTCCTAACTTGATGTAATGCAATACTTTAATTTTGGATAACATAAAATAGCTTTGCAATTAATCTATTACTTCCTGGCACTCTATTTACTCTTCCACATAAAATGTTGCTGATATCATTTGCTTTTTTTCTAATATTCTTGCATAAAATTTTTAAAGAAAGTTATAACCATTTTGGCATAATTTGCTCTTGAGATTGAGATCATTCTTTGTTCTGTGAGCTTTAATTTGCTATATAAAGACGCCATGAATACTTTGGTATTTGGAGCATTAGTCGTAAACTTCACTTTGTGTAATGAGGTGTGTATTGAGCAGACAATGGCTTCGATCATTACTATAAACTTTAATTTTTTTTGCAGTTTTGATAAAGTGAAAGGCTTTCTATAATAATTTTTGTTCTGAAATCCTCAAAAACGAATTAATGCCTCTCGATTTTGCACACGGCGAGGATACTATAGAGAAAAACACTAATTAGTGGACAAAAGGATTTATAAAGTTGACGTGAAAAAGGTGATAAAGCTCTGTCCGTGCAAAGTTTGCCTTACAATCGTTCCCACTGGAATTGATTGTTAACATCTGTATCAATTCTAACTAATATCTAAAATACCCTCTTTCATTGGCATAATATTTTCCTATTTTCTAGGCTTGTTTATAGGACTAGGTTTAATAAGAATAATGATCTCATCCGTCAATTTTCTATTCTTGTGTTGGCCTCATGGACCTGCCTTTATGCTTCACTGTTTGCCTCACATAGGTTTTACTAAATTTCAATTCTTGCTATGAACTGGGGAAAGTGCTGTAGCTTTCCTTTCTATACACATACATCGTCATTGTGTAATTGTGTGTGACTTCTTTTTCTAGATACATATTACTTCTTACTTTAAGGCTTCTCATGCTCAGCTTAGTGAGTAATACTTGGCTCTATAGTCTCTAATTCATCCTTATTTTGCAATTTATTGTAATGGATATAACACTAACGACACTCACTATGATTCAGGGACAATGGTTTTGTGGGTTGGGTTGAGGTCTAATTAAAATATATTTGTGGACCAAGAAACGGTCGTGGAAGAGAAAGGGGGAAAGAGCAATAAAATGAATATTGCTTACACAATATTAAAGAAGTCTTTTGCG
>RQTK01001005.1:54673-69681 GCA_003991915.1 Elysia chlorotica | reverse complement strand
GACCAATACATTCTGTTGTTCAAAACTAAAAAAAAAATATAATTAGAAAGGAACGTAATCATGAAGATCATTATTAATGTGTTGTTCCATTGGCATGAGGCCCTGTTTATATGAGGCTGTCAATTAAACTGTGCAGATGCTGTTGTCTTTTAATTAAGGGAGTTGAATTAAACGTGCTTGCTCTTGGGTTATATTGACCCCTACTGAGCAAAACATTAAATGGGGGCTCATTAGAAATTATCCTGTCTGACTTAAACCGCTGTAAAACACATGCTGCGTCAAACATTGCATAATAAGCGTTTTTTGCGGGGTTGATTCACGTAGATAAAACGCAAAGCCTAATTTGCATTGTCTTATTTAGGCATGCTTTCATGGTTCCTTTTTTCAGTAATGGTAGTTTCTAGAGAGACCTTGTTGTTGTTGGGTTTTTTTTTAATCCTTTCTTTAGTGTCTCTATAATTATCCATACTGAGCCTGTTTCTGGTATGTGGGTTAAACCGTTAAATCATGTGCATACGTGTGTGATAGTACTGGCAGTTGCCTAGTTTTCTGCTGGTTTTGAACAAAACATGGCTACCGTTACTAATTTTAGTGGCAAGGGTTAGGAGCAGTTTTACATTTCATGGAGTTTTACCAGGCTCGGATTGTTGTTGTTGTTTTTTTTTTTAATGCAGTTTGGTTGTTTGTGGCTAAGGGTGATAAACTTGTGACTTTTCTAAATATCCGGTAATGGTCTTAGGTGGATGTTTTGTTTTGGTTTTTGTCTTTGCTATAATATTATTGTTCCTTCAAACCAAATGTTCCCCCTTTTATTTTTTATATATTATATTTCTCGATCAAGCGAATGTTGTTTTTATTGATATTATTGTTGTTGTTGTTTTTTTTACATTAGAGGTATTGAAAGAAAAAACGTATGGCTGTACTTCTTCAACTTTTAATCTGTCCGTTCAAGATGTTTTTCTATCATCGACAGCCGAAACTGTGTCAATATTCATAATTCTCCTCCTTCAAGTCTTTTTTTAAGACAGTGAATTAACTTGATGTAAGGGTGATGTATTTATAACTATAGAGTTCGTTGTAAGACCCAAATCATGTTACATGTACACATGACTGTCAACTTTAAGGATTACATTTATTGTTGATCGCCGAGGCTCCCAATTTACACTAAATGTACTAACTTAGCATGTTATAACGCTGTATGAAGAAGATACATGTGTACTCTATTGTGTTTTTTCCCCATTTCCATTGCCTTTCTATCCTTCGTGACTGAGCCTGAGTTGGGGATAATTATGCACTATCACTAGTATCAGAACAATAAGAAAGAAAAAGGAAGGTTAGATTCTGCAGTGACGTGCGTACCGGTATCTAGATTATTAGATATCAGTCATTACATGCTTTGCGACCAACATGACGATAACGCATGATGTAACCACGCCCTCAGGCATGGGATTTTTGGACCGGGTCGTTTTTTGGCCTTACGAGTCTGGGAATAGGATATTATAGCTATGGTTGGACACCCGTGTAGATTTCTCGGTAGCTGGCCATAGGGTAGTGTAGGGCATCGGCTTCAGGCGCAGGAGGTCCGTGGTTCGAGCTATTTCCTTCCAGGTTGGATCATTGTGAGACGAGACGTTAAATTCCGAGGAAGAGCTTCGCTTTCTTTGAACAACAGTGTGGATTCCTTTTCCTGTCGCGATGGTCCTGGGGTAGAACATCGGCTTCCGACGCAAAGAGTCCGTGGTTGGAGCCCTGGCGATTTCGCTCCCTACTGGTTGGGTCGGTGTCTATTTAATGCGACGGGCTGAGACAGGAGTCATGGTATCCCCACCCTGTCTCGTGTGTGGCAGCACATAAAATTGTCAGACATCAGTCTTCGGACCCGTCCACAATACAAACTATAAAATGCTGGTGTTGGACGTTAAACCAACTCATCTCAACTCAGTACAATGTGACAAACCAAGTCCCAGGTGCTTCAATTTGGGGTCTGGTAGCCGAATATGACAAGACGTTAAATCCCGAGAGAGCTTCGCCTTCTGTGAACAACAGAGTAGTTTCCTTTACCTGTCGTCTCTGTTGTCGATACTGGCTCCCTTATCGCAAGGCTTCTATCATGTAGCCAGCAGCAGAGACGTGGGTGCCTGCCTTGGTGATCAGGTCGAGTGTAGGCCTGTAGGGTCCTCGAGCCGATACCGATACAGCCTCATAAAGGTCGTGACGAGAATACCAGAAAACCATGGACCACATAGTTCTCATAGGGTCGCAAGTACATATACAAAGTTTTGGTTAGCTTACAATAGTATGGAAATAGGAAGGCTTACGACGAGTCGTAAACTACCTCGACGTTGTACTTACGATCCATACCTATTAGGCAATCCGCCATGGAGCTTTGTAGAGACTGTATAATACCGTGCGTGACACGACAGGGGTCTTCCTTGCAACAGGAGAGGTAGGACTAGGAGGAGGGAGAGAAGGTGACTAATGAGATAGATAGGTGCGATGTGGGCGGATAGATAATGCATTGTATGAATGTAATTTATAAGGGGAGGACGAGAACGGCTGAATCCGCGATTCCGCTGATAACATGACGATGTTGTTAGAAACGTGATGATCGAGTGATCGGATTTTTTTCCGGTGCGGAAGGGGGTGGGGGGTTATATAACGTGATCCTATAAATCTAGAACTTTCGTGGCGCCAGGTGGTTCAGGGGATAGTTCTCTGGGCAGACTCAAATCCCAGCCGGTGGTAAAAAAAAAAAACACTTCGTGGTTGATTTAGGATTCTTCAAGAAACCAAGTTGCCTTGAATCTAAAATTCTAATATGAGGATTATGTGTAAATTTCTCTAAAGATACTGACATTACCCCTCCCACCCCAATATTTAATTAATAATCTTCGCGAAACGTAGCAGGCGTTAAATGCTAAAACTGGGTAAAGAAAAGTAATAATATACAATAATACAAGTATGATTAAGCAGTCACCAATTTAAAACTATCGGACACCAAAACCCACAAGGGAGTTTAATATTATTATAAAATTATTGAAATATATAAAACGTTTCACTTTATTGGGCCTTTTTAAGCACCGGTACACACAAATTGTAGAGAATGGCATACTTCTATAAAAACGTTTCGGCTTTATTGAGCATTCTTCAGTGCACACAAAAAATGGTAGAGAACGGTACATGTAGATAGCTTAAGCTTTGCACCAGATATAAATAATATGTACATGTATCTTAAACAGTAAACCAAAGCACGGCCTGTCTCGCATGATCATTTATGAGTAGGAGCAATTTTGTTGCCTCAGCTATTTTCCTCTTTCTGTAAGATTGTTTTGGCTCAATTGGCTGTTGTTTGTTTTTTGTTTTTCAAATATTCCATTTCTTTATACTAAAGATTGACAGACAGATATGTGTTTTTGGATAAGGCGCACTTAAGATTTTTTTTAATGTATGCAAAGTATTGCAGTTGGACAAGAGGGGGCGTTTCTTGTATCCTGAACTATCAGTGTAGGTTGAATAGAAGAAGCAGAACAAAACGCATTATCGCGGATCTCGTGACGTCTAATCTGGCTCTTGTCTTGTAAGACATTTTATTTCGCTCTTGAAATTGAAACGCTCCTGGGTCAACTGTGTTGAATGGCATGCTCATATTTTATTTGTATGCATTATCTTGATAAAATGTATTGTTCACTCATGTAAATTTGGTGCGCTGATATCGCCCTTCTTTAAAGCTTGTTTTGTATGTCTGTGTGAAGTATTGTGTATTGTTGCTTTTTTGTTATTTTTTCCTCCTTCCTTTTTGTTTTGTTTGGTAATTTTTGGGGGGAGGGTTGAGGTCTTCCCTTACTGTTACATAAGCCTAGTACCATCTGTGGCAGATTATCACACAGTGTATAAATTACGCCTTACGTAAACTTAGTTGTGAGTGAACCCGAGTGAAAATTCTTGTGTTTTTTTTTTTAATGCGTAGTCTGTAATAATGAACCATCGACACCGGCACGTCAATGTAACAATTGAAGCTTTCAACTTAAAATTTTGAAGATTTTTGCTCTGTTGGCATGAAATTGAGGAAACATTGTCTAAGATTTGTAACTCTAATAACAATAATACATGCAATGTAAGTGTGCGATGAATGGTACATGTATATGCTTGAGGTATGGGGCATTGTCTGGAATTGGCACCGCTCTTGGTTAAAACGTGTGTGCGTGTTGATAAAGAGTATACATCTACATGATTTAGACAAGTATGAGATATATTTGATTCCACCTTTTACAACGAAATTCTGAATTTTAAAAAGGAAACTTTGGAAGATTGTTCTGAAAGCATCATTCTCTTAAAATCTATCACCGTAACCGTCGTGTTTCTTTAGTTTGTTGAGTATGGCGTAGCCCAGCCTCGGTAGTAATGTACTGTAATCTATAATTGACCAAGTGTCTTAAGTATATGTACAACGTCTCGTGGTAGCTTACATCGCAACTCGTCATAAGACTTCATATTTTTGCATATCTTACGACGAGTTGTAAGCTACCGTTTACTTAAGGTAATAAGACCGTATGAGTCTCGTTTAAAAGTAGTTTCTAAGCTTTTCATAGTTTTCTACTGTTTAGCAGCAGCTCAGCTTCTATCCAAGGTGGGATAAGGAGGGAGAGAGAGAGAGAGAAAGAGGCACACACACACACACACTGACAGAGACAGAGAGAGAGGCACATACACACACTGACAGACAGAGACAGAGAGAGAGGCACATACACACACTGACAGACAGAAAGAGAGAGAGACACACACACTGACAGAGACAGAAAGAGAGAGGCACACACACACTGACAGACATAGAGAGAAAGAAAGAAAGAGGCACACACACACACACACACTGACAGACAGAAAGAGAGAGAGACACACACACAGACACAGACAGTAGTGCTGTCACTAGTGTCAGATCAAAGCCTTGTCAAGATGCTTTCTGTTGCGTTTTGCTGCTGGGCGCTTGTCCTTGTTTTGTCCTTGGACCACCAAAGTAGATTCTGATAGTAATCTGATAGTGATTCAAATGTACATGTACTGCCTCAGTGTCTACTGTCTGGTCTCATATTCATACCGCATGCCGGGATAGAGTATTTAGGTAGCCTACAATGTAAACAGGCAGTTATGAATGATGGCGTATTAAGATAAACGTACGTTATTTACAATTGCATTGTACATGATTGTATACCATTTCAGTTTCAGACAGCGTGTGTGTGAATTTAGAACATTGTACATGGATAACTGTGTACCAGGAGGTTTAGTTTAACCTCTGTGTGGGGTGATATTTCAGTTTCAGACAGCGGTGTGTGTGAATTTAGAACATTGTACTTGGATAACTATGTACCAGGAGGTCTAGTTTAAACTCTGTGTGGGGTGAGGAAAGGGGGCGTGGGGCGAACTGGCTTAGGCGGTAGATTTTCGGTCATTCAATAGGGAGGTCCTTGGTTTGACACTCAGAATTGGTCAAAATTCTATTGGTCTGATTTTGCCCCCTTCTGGTTGGGACGGTGTCAGTATAATGTGACCGGACAATTCCATGCTATTCTCAATGGGTAAAACAGTCTTCATGTATGTTGATCTAATTACGAAGTGGTCCAGTTGATAGAGCGCGCGTCTAGTACATGGGGGGTACCCGTATTTTATCCCCTGATCGGATGTCTTTTTCTTTTCTGGAGCGGTGTCAATATAATGTGGTCGGCTTAGACGGAAGTCCAGGTCTCATCGATGCATGGCTCTTTGCGGCAGCTTGTAAAATGTATAGTTAGACATTAGTCTCGGGGTGTTTTCTCGATATAGCCTTTTTGCTGGTGTCTGTGTGTGTTTTGGGCCCCCCCCCATCTTCTTTTGGTTGTCTAGTTTGAAACAAAACCTTCCGTTATCTTGCGAACCTTTGCTCTCGTGTGTAACGTCAAATCTTATGGCTATAAAAGAATTGCCTCCCCTTTGGTTTTGTATTCCACTGATCAATTGACGTCAGAGTCCCATGGATTGGTCAATTAAGGACACCGAAGACAATCCTCTCTCTCTCTCTCTCTCTCTCTCTCTCTCTCTCTCTCTCTCTCTCTCTCTCTCTCTCTCTCTCTCTCTCTCTCTCTCTCTCTCTCTCTTTCTCTCTCTCCCCTCCTCTCTCTCTCTCACTCTCCCTCTCTCTCTATCTATATACATGTATCTCTCTGTCTCTCGATCTCTCTGTCTAAATATCTACCTCTTTCTATCTATTTCTATCTATCTCTAGTCTCTCTCCCTCCCTCCCCATCTCTCTCTCTCGCTATCTCTCTCTCTCTCTATCCCTATCCCGGGCGGTTAATGAGACCCAGTTGATATCGCCCCTTGATTGCGTCTAGCTGTGTCTAGATTACTTGAGACGGGCCGAGTGCCCAGAAAGGGTTACAATCTTGTTATATATGTCCTACACTTGTGATAGGTTTTTGTTCTCGATTGCCACAATTGTTCCTGCATGATTCAGCTGTCAACCTTACACAAGGAAAGCGTATTAGTCTTTGTGCGCTTTTTTTTTGTCACACCTTTTAGCCGGACCAATGTCGAAAACGTGCTCTTTGGCAAATTGCCATTAGTATTTGTGACGTACAAGTCATTTGATTTTGAAAATAACATTTCTTCCAAAAATGGTAACGTTTTTAATTTTTTTTTTTTTTTTCGCGTGAGTTGTAAGCTTGTCCCTAAAAGTAATGCTGCCTTTTCAATAATTTATTCAGACCAACGAAACTTAGCGAGAACAAGGAATAGGTTTTTATGCACTGTCTGTAAAGTTGAGAGTTAATATACATCCAGCAATTTGGCGGTGATTTTCCAATTGCCACATGCATGACTCTAAATGTTGACTCCACGTTTTGGCAATGGCCTGCTTACATCAATCGTACTTTGAATTTGATGGCCAGTAGAGTTGGCGACTTTGTTGAGTGATTGTGCTGTTGTTTGTTCCCTCTGGCGACTTCTTGCCGAGCCTCGAGTCTCAAGTGATTTCCTTGTCTCTTCTGTGATACATGTTCATATATTTTGGTGTCAAAGTTGTAACGTCAGCTCAGAATTGATTGCATTATTAAACACCTTTTTCCAATGAAAACAGAAAAGAGGGTAGAATAAAGCAGTTGTGGACCGACGATATGAGTATTGTCGCATATAGAAGTATTCCTTGCCAGTAAGTCATTGAAAACATAAAAAAGCATCATATTTTTTTTAAATTAGAAGATGGCTTATCAGTCAGTAAGCATAATATTTTATGATCTTTATAATTATATATGCATTGTATTGTGTGTGTGAGTGTGTGGTTTGTGTTAAGTATCTGTGTGTTTTTTCCTAAAGGTATTATTAGTTTAACCATTGATTCATTCGAATTTGTTAATCTTTTAAACTAATTAAAGCCTGGCTGGTACGATATTATTATTTTGCTATGGACCAATTGCTATCCTGAAATATTGATGATGCGCTTCACTTTGACTATATTTAGCGATGATTTGTTTGAATTTGTTTCTGTCCGTTTTCTTATGTTGTTGTTTGCTTTTTCTTTCCTTCCAATGTACCCCCTCTTCTCCCCACCGTCAAGCATGTTTTTCATTTGTTTATAATTTAATTGTTTAACCACAAATTGATTCATTTACTTTCTAGCTACGAAACGCTTTATAGACCTTGGGCAGAATGCGCAAACAAGACGTAGCGTACGTCTCGTCGTAACAATATAAGAATAAAAAGGCTTACGACGAGACTTAAGCTATGTCATGTTTGTGCATTCTACCCCAAGTTAATATATTCATATGACTGTAATGACATTTATATGCGTGATTGAAGGTAATAGCCATAATATTTCATGCGATATCTACTGTTGTACATTGTACGTATATCATTGATTGTATTAATTTTATACCACCATTTATGTATATGTGTTTCAATGCAATGCATTATATCTATTTGATAGATCCATGTATTTTAAAAACATACCTAGGCTTGTTATACTAGAGTTACTACATGTAAACGATTCTTTTCTCAATTATGCACTCTTTACTATGACCACAACCTCTTTATTTTTGGAGAGCTTTCTCTCAGAAAGCTGATGACCTTATGTGTTTGGTGTGGGCTGCTTCGATTTTTATTTCTAGATGGCCCGAATCGATCAAATGTTTCGAGCACCCCAATAAAACAAATAATAATATGTACACGTTTTGATGGGATTTTTTTTCTTCTTTTCTATTTGTATCGTCCATATTGCAAAATGCACAGTTTGCACATAATGACAATTTTTCATACGTTATTGAAAAGGTTGTATATAGTACGTTGCACAGTGTGAGACATCACACACTGTTTGATTTGGGTTGGGTTTGTTTTTTTATATTAGTTTTTTTTTGTTCGTTTGTTGGTTGTTTTTTTACTGCACAAAACACACAAGCATGAAATTTATAATTTATTTTAAGGATATTTAATAATTCGCTTTTCTTTTGGTATGTTTTAACTTTCAATTCACCTTCACAACTACTTGCAATTGAGATCTACCCTCTTCCATAACAAATTGGCTTTGCCCTTATTCAAGTATGTCTTGGCTGTAGGTTTTATTATACATCACAGCAGTAAAATGCATTTTAAGTATTTGATAAGAAGGCAGATCGAGATAAGGAAATTAGGATAGACAGTCTGAAGATTCCACTTTTTGCCAGGATACTCGCTCTCTCTCTCTTTCTCTCTCTCTCTCTCTCTCTCTCTCTCTCTCTCTCTCTCTCTCTCTCTCTCTCTCTCTCTCTCTCTCTTGCAATAACATTTTCGCGCAGGGGAGAATGGATATTCCCCAACACGATGTTTATTCTGAACGCGTAATACTCCGTTTTGAAATTCGTGACACCAAAATATTACTTCTTTCAGGCTCACAACTTCTTCTCCACATACGCTTACCAACTCTACAGAAATTTTTGGAGGAATTATGTCTTTTGCATTAAAAATCGTTTAAAATAAAACTACGAATTTCATCCTTTGACCACTGAAAAATGAGGTTCACCATCTCTATTGCCATACTGACTGATTATCCGCTGGACAATGGTGTTTAAACTTTGGCATTTGGTTCGCGACGAATAAATGTTGGAATTACCGTTTAGAGATTTAAAATGCGTAATTTGGCTCAAAAGTTATGGGCTCACGTACCTTACTTCTGGGACAGCCCTAGTACCCTGTACCCTACAGTATCATTATGGCTCCACATTAATTTTTTAGCCTGTCGATCTAAGATTTTAGGTTATGTTAAGGTTGTTGTTAGTGTTAATATAAGTTTATATGGTGAACTCAAGCTGACTGGAACTAGGGCTTGGAGTGGAAAAGCTCTTTCCATAATCCTGTTCCCGAATCCAACGCTGATAAAAAAAACTTGAAAGCCTTCACACAAAAAGACGAGCCTCGCGTACTAGATCGATGTCTGGCTTTAAATTGAGAAAAAAAAACCCAGCAAAGCCAGCTTGATACGTCGGTTTCGGCGATGGAACTTGATCTGCCCTTCACTTTAGGGTACTGAATGGTGGTCGTTTTTTGGGGGTTTTTTTTGTTTTTTCTTAACCTGTCAGGCAACAGCTAATATTCTTCAGCCAGCCAACGCTGTTATTGCAATTTCGTGGATCTATTTATTCACACCTTTATTCTTTTTGACTGAGCACACGAATTTATTTTCCTTGAAATGGTGTATTAGGTTTTGTTGTTTTTTAAAAGAAAAACAGGACTAGATTCAGTAAGTTACACTTTGGGCTATCCAATATCTTTATATACACATATTACACATTTGTTTATCTTCTTTTACTCTCTGTAAAATCCATCTTTTCAAAAGTGAACACCCAGTGTCCTACAAAGTCTAAGAAAAATTCTAGTGGGCTGTGGGAGGAGCTCCATTATGTAAATTGAAATAGAATAAACTTTTCTTGTTAATATTTTTCAATTACACCTTACCGTAATAGTGATTTTTTTAGATACGTTACAACTAGTTAGTCTTGTTTTAAACCAATCATTCTTTCATGTATAATTTATATTTAAAATATTAGTACAGATTGAAAATGAAGTATTCAGTTTCATAGTGAGTTAAACGTTTGATAATTATGGCTTTGGTCATTTTTTAAATGAAAGTTAATGATTATTAATTATGATATTAGGCAATGTTTTGAGTTGAATTTTTTATTTCTTCTTCACGTTGTTGTTGTTGTTTGTTTTGTTTTTTGTTTAATATATTGTATTCGTTGTTATCGTTTGTTTTGGTGGTGGTGTTTTTTGTTGTTTTATTTATTTTTTTTTTTTTGTTGTTTTTTTTTTTTTGTTTCTTTGTTTGTTTGTTGTTGTTTTTTGGGGAGGGGGGGGGTCATTTTTTATGTCGTTGATGTTGTGTTGTTTTTTTATCGGGGGTCGTTTTCTCTTTTTCAGCCTGTGTCTTGTTTAACAGCGAGCATTGTTAAATGTGTTGAATTTTTTTATAAAGTTCTAATCCGTCATATTTACATATCACTCTGATGTCTTTTTTTTTTTGTTTCTTTGTTTGTTTGTTGTTGTTTTTTGGGGAGGAGGGGGGGGTCATTTTTTATGTCGTTGATGTTGTGTTGTTTTTTTATCGGGGGTCGTTTTCTCTTTTTCAGCCTGTGTCTTGTTTAACAGCGAGCATTGTTAAATGTGTTGAATTTTTTTATGAAGTTATAATCAGTAATATTTACATATCACTCTGATGTCATTCCAAATTTTATAGAATATCTAATGTAGGCCTGTCTTTACACATGATTTATTTCCTGTATTATGAGACTGGCAGTTCTCACGGCCTGTGTGTCTTTGAAGTTTTGTTGTTTTGGTGTGTTGTTCTTTCTTCTTCTTTTACAGCAATAATAACCAGACAGTTGCAATTTTTTGTTTCTGATGCAATAAATCCAAATTTATAATACCAAAATTATTTAAAATTGAACAATTTTTAATTTGTTTGAGTGTGTAAGAGAGAAAGAGACAGACAGACAGACAGACAGACAGACAGACAGACAGACAGACAGACAGACAGACAGACAGACAGACACAGACAGACAGACAGACAGACAGACAGATAGACAGACAGACAGACAGACAGACAGACAGACAGACAGACACATAGACAGACAGACAGACAGACAGACTGGCAGACAGACAGAAAGAGAGAGAGAGAGATGCTTAAACTCTCTTCCTCATTTGTTTAATTATAATGCCGTTCTCCGTAAAATTTCCATTTCAAATTTTCAAATCTAAAATTATGCAATGTGTGTATCTATGATTAGCACTCATTCTCAACACCCCCTTTTCACCTAGTTAATCGCGATTGGCACTTCGTGAGTGGTGACTCAAGATTGGGAAAACCCGGTTCTATTATGGGAGGTAGGTCTAAGGATTTCACTCGGACCACTCATTCGGTTCGAAGTGGCTCGAGTTGGATTCTTCGCCCCAAATCCACTCCTCTTGTAGTACATGTAGTGCTTATGTAATCGGGAGCAAACCGGATGAAAGGATTGAAAGAGATTACCATACCCATTAGACTGAGTACTCTTGTCATAGCCTATAAGTGTTGATGTCTCATTGATTAAGACGCGGTGGGAAGGTCCTGAAGATTATTGGGTTTCTTTTTTTTTTTAGATAGAAGGGAAAAAGAATAAGTCTTAATTTAGAAGGTCTGCAAAAAGCTCGAAGATAACACTGTCTGTGTTTCGGAAATCAATACCTCGATAGTCTCATCCTGAAAACATTCAAGTATGTCAAAAAATGTCCGAACCATGATGTCGTTTTTAGTTGTATTTTTTTCTGTTTGTTGTTGTTTTGTTTTTTTTTTATTTGTTTGTTTTTTCTTTTTTTTACACAGTGTGTATAAGTAAACATAATAATTTCTTAACATCTTTAGTATAAATTTAATCATGCCAAAACAATCCAAAGTCTCCATTAGTCTATAATGTGTAAAAATCATAACGATGTCCACAATGGTGTTGATGATGATGATGATGCAATAAATCCAAATTTATAATACCAAAATACTCATTCTGAAAATGAACTCTTTTTGTTGGTGTGTGTGTTTGTAAGAGACGGAAAGAGAGATAGAGAGAAAATGGAAGTAAATTGTGTGCTTTAACGCTCTTCCTCATTTCTTTAATTTTAATACCGTCTCCGCAGTGTCAAAGAGAAAAGTTCCATTTGCAATTTTCAACTTTAAAATTATGAAATTTGCGTATCGCTTGATTAATATTCGTTCAAAACACACCTTCTTCGCGTAGTTAATCGCGATTGGCACTTCGTGAGTGGTGACTCAATATTGGGAAAACCCGGTTCTATTATGGGAGGTCTAAGGATTTCACTCGGACCACTTATTCGGCTCGAAGTGGCTCGAGTTGGATTCTTCGCCCCAAATCAACTCCTCTTGTAGTATTATGTAGTGCTTATTTAACCAGGAGCAAACCGGTGTGAAAGGATTGAAAGAGATTACCATACCCATTAGACTGACTACTCTTGTCATAGCCTATAAATGTTGATGTCTCATCGGTTAAGACGCGGTGAGAAGGTCCTGAGATTATTCTTTAAAAAAAAAAAGAAGGGGAAAAGGAAAATAGTTAAAGGGCGCGCTCAGAATCCTGTCTGCCTTTAAAAATATCAATACTTCGATAGTCTTGTCCTGAAAACATTCAACTATGCCCTAGCCACAACACCTCCTTTGTGGGCTTTGTTGGGTTACACTTTTTTTTTAATTACTTGCATTGTCTATATGTGTGTATAAGTAAACATTATTATGTTTTAACATCTTTAGTATAAACATATTTTTTCCAAAACGTTCCAAAGTCTCTATTAGTCTATTATAATTATGTAAGGATGTCGGCAATGGTGATGATGATGATGATGATGATAATAATAATAATAATAATAATAATAACAATAATAATAATAATCGTTGTTATTAATGTCATGAATGAAAAAACGATGATAAAATGTCGAGCAGAAAACCAAACAAATCCTAAGGTCTAGATCATAACAGGACAATAGCCTGTTTCGGTACCAACTGTACAGTTCACACAAAACAACACTTGTCTACACCTGCAACGCGTCTTTTAGATTTATGGCCACATAAGCCAAAAGATATTAATTTCACACCGCGAGAGAACCTTATACTGAGAGAAATTGTATACCATCTTTTATGACGATGATGATGATGAGGGTGATGATGATGATGATGAAGAATATGATGATGATGATGAATGATGATGATGTATGATGATGATGATGATGATGATGATGATGATGCCCTCACTTTGTGACAGACCGCAGAAGCTTTAATTCTTTGGAATTGGATAGATTGTTTCTATTGTCACATAGAAATCTAGATAATATCCAATGTCACACTTTTTTTCAAAACCAAGCTTCGATATCAACAAGGATTAGGCAATATCACAAACCTAAAAAAAATACGTTTCAAATTTGTCACAGCCAAAATTTGTTTGTCGGTTTCTTGATGACTAAGTTGGCTATACTGTGGACGGGCTTCGGGACTAACGTCTTAGAATTTTATGTATTGCCACACAGAGACAGAATGGGGTTTTGAGCTCTTCTTTCTCATTCGATAACGATATAATGACATCGAGTTACCGACCCAAATAGAAATGATAGCCAACAAAAAATGTATGGAGGTTAATATAGTTTATAAACCTTTATTGTTTTAACCTTGGAGAATTTATTAGTTTCGTTTTACTTTGCATTGAGATCGTAGAAATGCATGCAAATAAAAAAAGAAAATAATTTTTAACAATTAGTTATGCTTGCTTTTATATTTTGAAGGAGAAGATCGTTCAACAAGTGTAAAAAGAGGGTTACCCTTACCATTGATCATAAAATGTGATGGTAAAACGATAAACACCTAAATGCCGATCATAAAACAACACTGTACACCCGACCATTAAATGCACTACGTTGATCTAAGCAAAACAATAAACTGGGAATTTGCCAGTTACTTATATAAAGGTATGTGTGTGTGGTTTGGGGGGGGGGGGCAAAATATAAAAAACAGCTGCTCTATATAATTTTATCTAAACTATTGGTTGGGTTTGTGTCGGTATGTTAGGACCGGCTAAGAATAAAATTCCGGTAGTCCCACATTGTCTTCTTGTGGCTCTGAAATTGTTAGACGGTAGCATTGGGGTCCGTCTGGGATATAGCCTAAATGAAGACATTGTACATTTACCTGCCAACTATTAACTATCATGGACAAACTGTATACGTACTATATGTATCTATTTACCTGTACCACGTATATTCGCACCAACTATTTAATTGTCATGGAAAAACTATTTTTACGTACCAATACTTCAATGCTTTAATTGCCATGTACCAGATATTTATATGTATCAATAATTCAGCTGCCATGTATCAAATATTTATATATACCAATAATTTAATTGCAATGGACCAACCATTTATACGTACCAATAATTCAAATGTAATGTACCAACTTTTTATACGTACCAAATTATAAATTCTATTGATGAACCATTTATACCTACCGTACCAATAATGTAATTGCCATGGACCAACTATGTCACGTATCGATTTTTTAATTATCAGATTTAGGGTAGTGACAGACTCCAGTCTAAGGTACAAATATTGACAACTCTTTGTTCTGGGTCTCACCTTACTGCGGCGTTGTACTTACAATCCCTAGTCGAGGAAACGCTTTGTGCATAGAGATATAAGGATGTCCCAAAGACCTAGGACTTTCGTGATAATAGAGACAACTTTTCAAAAGAAAACTGAACAACTGAACTACCTATCTATCTCTCTGTTTCTCTCTTTCTTTTACATTCTCTCTCTCATTCTTTCACTTTCTTTCTCACTTTTACTTTTTCTTTCTCTCAATCTCATTCTTTCTATTTCTTTCTGTCTCTTTCCCGCTCTCTCTCTCTCCCTCTCTGTCTCCGTCTCTCTCTATCTGTCTGTCTGTCTGTCTGTCTGTCTGTCTCTGTATCTGTCTCTGTCTC
>RQTK01001005.1:36701-50353 GCA_003991915.1 Elysia chlorotica | reverse complement strand
TGGGGGTGTGGGGGGGGGGGGGCTAACGGACCAAGAATGATAGAGTGTAATAGACAAAGACCCAGAAAGTGGAATAGACTCAGAGAGAGAGAGATAGAAAGAGAGAGAGAGAGAGAGAGAGAGAGAGAGAGAGAGATAGAGAGAGAGGGAGAGAGAACGGGTGGAGTGGGGAGGGGGTTAGAAAAATACAATCGGTTTGGGGATTTTGGTTTTCTTTTCAAAAAAATTTTTGTAAGAACTTTTTGGTTTGGGTTTGTTTGTTCGTTTGTTTGTTTGTTTGTTTCTGTGTGTGTGTGTGTGTGGGGGGGGGGTTTTGTTTGCAAAAGACTCAGACAGACTCAGAGAGTGTTAGAGAAAATTTATTCTTGAAAAATGTAAGTAGTTTTAAGATTACACTGGGTTTGTGGGGTTTTTTCGTAATGTTTATTTATTAAAAATAAAACCCGTATTATGACGATATTAATTATATGCTTTGACTTTTGATAACATCGTAAATCTTCTCTGAAGAAAGCTTTTATTGCCATGGCTCTTCCTTGCATTTACATTTATTAAAATTTCATGGTGATTCAGAAGAAAAACATATGCCAGGATTAAATATTAAAAAACGCATGCCAGAATTAAGTATTATTTTCCAGCATAACACGTATGTCAACCTGAGCTGATTTACAGGGTGTAGAATGCAAGTTGACAATTGTGCTTCTCGGTTAAAAATCAAAAACTCTACAACATAAGAGACATTTCTTCTTCACAAGAAGAGTGGTAGAAGAAAAAGAAAAACCAGAACAAGAAGAAAAGAAGAAAAAGACAAGAACAAGAACAAAAAATATCAAAAGCAAACTTTAAAAAAAAGTTATTGTTGAGATTATTTTTTGCACAATAGTGTCTTTGTGTGGCGTAAGTTCATGAACTATTATTGCTCGACACTTAAAAAATTTAAAGCTTGAACAGAAATAATTTTGTGCAATGCTTATCAAGTCAGATAAATTGTAACTACTGTATGCATTAGGACATGATCGCACCGTGAAAATCATCAAGGTGGCGAACATCTAGTATAATATATTAGTAGTGACACCCCTCCCTCCCCCCTTTTACACACACACACACCAAAAAAAGAGACAAATCAAAACAAAAATCTCCCTCTCACCCATGCCCTTCCCCCAACCCCACCCCAAAAATAATAAATAAATAAATAAATAAATAAATAAATAAATAAGGGACCAGACCAAAGCGAAAAGCGATGATTCATACATTATTTTTTGTCACACTTAACGTAGACAAACTTGGATGTGTCCAAATCTCCAAAACGCTTAGCGTAAATAATCAGTGGGAACTGGAATTGGTTCAGTCGTATGTACACCTACCCTACTGTTAGAGTTACAGTTGTCAGTGTGAAAGTCTAGACCGTGGTACAAGACTGCAAGGTCTCCCTTTGAAGTGATAAAAGCAGAGATAGTACGACCAGGGTAGGGCGATGATCAAAGGTCAGGTAAATCTAACATGGACACGTCGAAACGTCGAAATTATCATGGTTAGTTAGACATGGTTTGGTAGGAGAGAGAGAGAAAGAGAGAGAGAGTGAGACAAATAGATAAAGAGAGACAGAAACAGAGAAATAGAATGCAGAGACAGAGACAGGCAACGTGATATATAGAAAAAGAGAGAGAGAGAAAGAGAGAGAGAGAAAGAGAGAGAGAAAGAGAGAGATGGGCAGACAGACAGACAAATAGACAGGCACACAAATGTGAGGCAGATTGACAGGAAAAGACAGAAGCAGACATGAAGATGACGTAGAGACAAGTAGACAGGCAGAGAGCCAGGCTGACAGACAAATAGAGAAGAAAAGACACACAGAGAGAAAGAGAGAGAGAGAGAGAGAGAGAGAGAGAGAAACAAAAAGACTTGAAAAGAATTAGGCAGTGAGAGCAACAAATTGACTAATAAAAGAACAATAGATGAGCTTACAAGTAGACACACATGTACAAGCAAACGGGTAGACTGACGAACAAACAGACGAACGCAAAATATACAGAACGATTAAGAAAAATAGTAAAGATTAGGAAAAAGGACAGCATGTATATTACTTTTCAAGGCAATATTTTGTGAAGATATAGATATATACTCGTACATGGTTGTATAATGGTTAGTGAATTTGATACAATAGAGAGAGGAGTGAAGTAGAAAGTAGAAAGAGAAAGAGATATGGAAGTAAGTATAGAGAGAGATAGACGAAGCTGGAACGGTACGGAAATATTTCGCTCGTCCAAAAAAACATAACAGACTTTCTACTTTTTTACATTCAACCTCTAAATATGTCTTACCAATGAAGGTCAGATTGTAGACAAGCTTACGCCTTCCTGCCTAACAAGATTTATGATGCCTGTGACAGAAAATGAGAGGGGAAAAAATCTGGCAGGATCTCACTTGAGATGGCGGATGAAACAACGTTACATTAACCGAACACTCAAAAGAGCTTGCAGTTGACACTGGTCTGACTGTTGCACTGGATATTCGAGCCTTCGCGATATACTCAACTAAAACGGGTGACATAATGGTGTCTCTTATGCATGTTAATTGTCCGATTGTCTAATCGGTCATTGGCTTCGCAAGTGTGAAATTGATCTATGATTGGACGCCAATTGAGTTATGCAGTTGCCTACCTTATCGCGGGATACACTACCGCAAGTATTGAATATAGAGCGTTGCTTCCACCAAGCGGCAGTTCTGCGGTTCGAAACCCACTGTTGGTAAAAAATGTTTGTGTCCAATTTCGTCCCCTACTGGTTGGTTCGGTATAGGTATAATGTTATTGATTAAGACAGGTGTCCTTGTATCCCCGCATTGTCTCTAAGCGACAGCACAGAAAACTTTTAGCCATTAATTATCGGACTCGTCCACAATATAGCATATTCTGTACTGCCCTAGGACGTTAAGCAACCAACCAAACCTACCGCATCGTCTTCGTTGTCTCTTTGACCCCCTTTATCGTAAGGCCTCTGTCACTGAACATCCCGGTCATTGCACACTGGCTCAGAGTCACAGTCGCAGTCACAGTCAAAGTCACAGGTCACTAGGCTACGGTCACTTCCCTCACTGACCAGTATCTCGAGCGGTTAGCCGTTTATCGCGCTGTCCATATCTTTCTCTCCTCTATCTTGATCATCCTCAGGCGTTGCTGAGTTTGTTGCGTGGGAACGTCAGAATTTATGACTTGTCACGAAGGGCTACGAATAGTGGAGCGATAATAATTGAGTGTTAGAGAAAATTTATTCTTGAAAAATGTAAGTAGTTTTAAGATTACACTGGGATTGTGTTTGCTTTTTTCGTAATGTTTATTTATTAAAAATAAAACCCGTATTATGACGATATTAATTATATGCTTTGACTTTTGATAACATCGTAAATCTTCTCTGAAGAAAGCTTTTATTGCCATGGCTCTTCCTTGCATTTACATTTATTAAAATTTCATGGTGATTCAGAAGAAAAACATATGCCAGGATTAAATATTAAAAAACGCATGCCAGAATTAAGTATTATTTTCCAGCATAACACGTATGTCAACCTGATGATGATGATGATGATGATGATGATGATGATGATGATGATGATGATGATGATGATGATGATGATGATGATGATGATGATGATGATGATGATGATGATGATGATGATGATGATGATGATGATGATGATGATGATGATGATGATGATGATGATGATGATGATGATGATGATGATTATAACCACTAAACAATTTATGTTTCTGCTGATTGAGAACTAGGGATGGGACGATGTCATACTGATTACATTTTTCAACCAGCCGATTTTTTTTTCTTATTTTTTGGTTCTTTTCCCGAACTTGAAAGTTGACTATTGGAAATAGTATTGAATTGTAGGCCTCCGGAGAACTACAACTTTTTTTTACACAAAATTTTGTTCTTCATGAAGCATAAACGCCTACTAAATTTATAATAGGTAAAAATAAACTTTACGACAACGAGTGAGTCCTAAAACTGTACACCCTCTAAGTCTCTCCAAGATTACACGTAATTGTATCGGTGTCAGAATGTCGAATTGTCAGACGTTAGCATGGGACCTGTTCGCGATGTGGTCTAGTGATGTAAGGTCTTACTACTCCTATGGTTGGTACCGGTAGTTCAACATGGCGGTAAGCGGACAATATTACTCAGGATATGCGAATAAAAAGTCTCAATACAAGTTGTAAGCTAGCGCAACTAACTTTGTATTTATGGCCCCTAGTAGTTACAAACTTAGATATACAGAAATCAACCGGCAAACAAACATAAAATCACACCTATAATAACATTATTGTATTGGGCGTTGCACACGGCATGCATGCAATGGTACTGTGCAAGTGGCTTTAGTAGGCGGGGCAAAGCTTTACTATTACAGGTATTTCTGGAACTCAAAACAGCATAAGAATGTGGGGCATGCACTGTCTAGATGATTGTTTTGGTATGGCTTTAGTTACCGAGACATCGAGACATCGAGACATCGAGACAGCGAGACACTTTGCCTTGTCGACTTTGAAGAGCTCTAAGGATGCACGCAGTCAACGTTTTGTTTT
The DNA here is from genome assembly GCA_003991915.1 of Elysia chlorotica. Taxonomy (NCBI): domain Eukaryota; kingdom Metazoa; phylum Mollusca; class Gastropoda; family Plakobranchidae; genus Elysia; species Elysia chlorotica. The sequence goes on along the minus strand of RQTK01001005.1, from coordinate 45,768 downwards.
GTTTTGTGTGGGATCGGCTAGAGCTTTGCGCATCATTGACTGAATATTTGCTCAGAAAAACAAAGGGGATTTCCGTTGTTTGAACACGGCGAGCTATGGTGACACAGTGCTCAGTTGCGAGCTAGGCCTAAGAATCAGTTTTAGGTCTTGTTGATTACTGAGAGTCAAACGTCATCAGCAGGGCTATATTGTTGACGGGTCCTAAAAATAACGTCTGACAACTTAGTGTGCTACAACATAGAGACAATGCGGGGATACCAAGACTCCTGATTGAGTCGCTCAAATTATATTGACACTGAACCAACCAGCATAAGACAAAATCAGGCAAATACTTTGCGATGTTTTTTTCGTCGATCGGGGTTTCATATCGGGGACATCCCGATTGGAAGACAACCGCTCCTCCACCTGTGCCAGTTCGCCCACGCTGAAATCCTAAGTCAATTTTGGTCTTGTATGAATACTGCTAAACAAAGACTAAGGTTGAACAAGTCATTCCTGCAAAGAAAATTAATAAATATGCGACTACAGAAGTATTTTGGACTGAGGAAAAAACTGAATATCAATAGAGAAAAATGTGTGTTATTGTTGTTGTCGTTCTTGTTGTTGTTGTTTTTGTTGTTGTTGCTGTTGTTGTTGTTGTTGCTGCTGTTGTTGTTGTTTTTGTTGTGTAGGAAAAATGCGACAATAAACGTGCACTATTTAGAAATGTTTGGAAAATCGAATGCCAATGAGAGAAACTTGTTTTATTTTCTTTTGTAATGAGAGAGATTGCTTTACATGTACAGAAAAACACAGGGTTACGATAATTAAAAGCACTTCTAAAACTTGGAGCCCGTCCACAATATAGCCAATATAGTGCTGATGTTGGACGTTAAACCAACTCAACAACAACAATCTAAAACATAACTCGAATCTTTATGGCAAGTTTAAAAACGCACATCCTTAGCTCCTTAGTTTTATGGATGCACCTCATTGGTGTTCGCGACATTTATCTTCTATAATGATCTTACTCGCATCAGTCATATTTTCGGGCGACTTTTCTTGCTCTTAGCTACGCTATCTGACCTCCTTCCGTTGGCGACCGTAGTCACCCTATCTATGAATTATCTGACACTGCATATTCCCCCCCCCTCTCTCTCTCTCTCTGTTTCTCTTTCTCTCTCTGTCTTTTCCATCCCTCTCTCTCTCTCTCTCTCTGTCTCTCTTTCTCTCTCTCTCTCTCTCTCTCTCTCTCTCTCTCTCTCTCTCTCTCTCTCTCTCTCTCTCTCTCTCTTTCACTCTCTCTTCATCTCTTTCTATCCCTCTATCTATCTATAAATATCTCTCTCTCTCTCTCTCTCTCTCTCTCTCTCTCTCTCTCTCTCCCCCTGTCTCTCATACTATTTTCATTTTTTATCCAACACTCCATTTTTTTTATTATCCTCACTTAATCAATCAATCTGTCTAGCCACTCACCTATCCTATAAATAAGTCAAACTATTTATAAACATAATTATATGTATACGCTTATCAATCTAATCAGGTATTCAATTATCTACCTGTCTGTCTATGTAACTATGTAACTATTTATGTCTTACTACTTATGAACATGTTATCTTTTTAAATTTTCTTTCCATCCAGTAATTTATTCTTTCCTCCTGCTTGCTTAACACAGAAACGAAATTCACTCCTGACATTATTTTAATGAACTTTCAAAGCGGTATTCAAATACTTCTTTGAAGCGAATAATATGTAAATGTTATTATTCTCCCACTCACCAGAAGTAAGGGTATTCTAAATACATCTGTCAAAATAATGATCTTACTTTGTATATAAAAACCTTACATTTTAGGTTTCGTTTTTAAAAAGAGAATAGTGAGCGTTGTGCAGAATGGCAGACTAAGCTCAGGGTAATTTTGAACTCTTGCCCAAAATAGATAAAATGCGAGTCCTATTTGAGGAAATTCAATGTGACGATTCCATTAACGATAGTAGCCTAGTTGCTTTCGTTCGACATAAGGGGCGTTTGTACATTTTGCGGTACTCTACAACTCATCATTAGCCTTCTTATTTCCATATAAGTACAAACGAGTTTTAAAGTTACCACATTGTTGTACTTACGAACCTAGGAAACCAACCTATTATACCTTTTGTTGACATGAAAATAAAAATTAGTCTACTAATGTATGCTCTGTTCGTTTCGCATTGTTTGCGCAAATGAGTGGTTCTGTCAAAAGATAAGCTTTTCTGATAATTATGTTGAAAATAAACTTGAAATGACAGCGCGTGCGTAAAAAAAATTAGGAATAGCACAAATTATTCTTATCAGGGCTTCAACTAAATGATTTATCTAGGTCAAAAGATAAAAATTGCTGAAAACCTATTTATAAAGAGTCGTTGATCTATAAATATCCACTACAATCTATATATGGGGCCCACGCCTAAAAAAGTTATGAGTGGTTCTGAAACCAAAAAATACGCAAGTTTGTCGTGTGAGAAAATTTATCGAAGGACTTTTTTTTAATATAATCTCAAGTTTTTTGTTTAGTTCATGTTTCATAAAGGAGGGCTGAGGAAGTAAGAGGAGCGGTGAGAAGGGAGATAGGCAGGAGGGATGGAGGCGGAGAGAGAGAGAGAGAGAGAGAGAGAGAGAGAGAGAGAGAAGATGGAGGTGAAGTGGGTTGAATGACACTCAAATACTAGCAACTACTCTTTCCATTTGACCCTTTGTCTTTTCCCTTTTTTTAATTACACACAATCAATTTAAACATAGACGGATTTTACTTAACTTTTTTAACAATATAAATGCTTACAAAAAGTGTACTAGGAATAACTATGCATAAATCCAATTTGACGTCATGTTGATTTAACTGTTACAAATTGTTCACAGAGTAAGAGAGGGAGTTGTAGCTTGGTGGATCTTTAAGTGGTTCATAGATAAGGATAATCGTGTTAAAACAGGCAGTAGTAAAGATCTAGTTCTGGCTCAAAGTTTTATTGGGATTGAATCTTATCATTATAAGAACCACAGGTGTCTTATGGTAGAAAACATCTGCGGATCTAGATCGAGTTCTGATCTTATAGTTACAGTGTGTGTCTGTTGTTCTAGAACAATCCATAGATCTACTTTAACATTTTATGTCCTATCGCTTATAACATAAAAGTTCCTGGACAATTTATAGACCTACTGGTACTTCCTTTTTTTTTTGGTCCTACCTTATGTACTAGTCACAAAGAGCGATATATTTTCATTCATGTATACCTTTTTGGGTGCTGTGCCCCTCTTTAAAAAAATTATTTTTATTATATGCAAAAGTCGGTGTAAAGACCGTTTTACTCTTTTTGTTTTTTGTAGGTGGGGAGGGGGGGGTGCACTAAATCTTCTAATCGCAAAGAGGGATCAATTTCAATTCACCTATACCCTTTTTGGTGCACAGCTCCCCCAAAAAACTATTCCATCTAAAATGCGATGTATAGACATACTTCCCTATTTTTTGGCCCAACTAAATCTATTTGTCAAGATACAGCGTTCTATTTTCATTCATACAAGTATTACCCTTTTTGGTGCACAGCCAAACAAAATTAATTATTCTGTCTAAAAAATGCAATTCCGTTTCTCCTAGCGCTGCACCACTTAGCACTGCGCAAACAGAACTTGTGTGATCATCATCTCTGTATAGGTTGTCATGACGAGACCTCCTCGGAGACCTTCTATGGAGTTGGAGACACGTCCTCGTATCTGTTAATCTAATCTTTGTTTGCTTCAGATTTTATGTGCATGGCAGCCGTCTGAGTAGATTTACTTTAGTGATCATAAGGGCTGGGTTGGGATAGGGAATGCAGGCAAAGTGAATGTCTTTTTTGAATGATTGTGTGGTTTGCTTTCTACTTGTGCCTGTCCCTGCATTCCAAAACTGAGATACATGAAATGAATGCAATTAGGCTTGGTTTGTTTGTTGGTTCTTATGTTGTTGTTGTTGTTTTTGTTTTGTTGCTTTTTGTGGGATTTTTTTTACGTACGTTTTACCCAATGTCCATTTTAATACTAATATTCTTTGTAATAATAATAATAATAATAATAATAATAATAATAATAATAATAATAATAATAATAATAATAATAATAATAATAATAATAATGATAATCTTTATTTCTATAGCGCTCTAACCCGACTTTACAGAAGGAGAAAAATATTGTTTTCTTAAGTCTAGGATTTTTGTTTTGTTTTGTGGACATATTTCTTGAATTGCGCCGTGTTATTGTTCGGACTCTAAATATTTAAAAAGAAAAGAGAGGGGGAGGAGGGAGATAGAGTTGGGGAGATAGCGACGAGAGAAAAAGAGGGATAGAAAGTGCGAGAGAAGAGAGAGAGAGAGAGAGAGAGAGAGAGAGAGAGAGAGGCGTACAGAAGAATTAAAAAGAAATTTAAAATGAGACAGGAGGAACGCAGAATAGAGTCAGACAGACAGACAGATAGACAGACAGGCATAGTCAGAGAGAGAAAGATAGAGGTGTTGAGAGAGATGGGAAACAAAGAGAAAAAGGGAAGGGATGGGGGATATAAAAGAATATGCAGGAGTCACAATGGGCAAAACTTTAAGAGGCTACTGATAATAGTTTTTGTTGTTTTTTTAAGAGAGGTACAGCTGTACATGTACAAAAATAGATACAATGCCAAACGAAGAATAACAGTTATTGTATTCAGTCTTTAACTCTTATCGTGTGGTATCTATGATGAGTAAGAGGTTAACAGCTATCCATTTCGTGACAAGTTGACATAAAGTGGCTGAAAATATTTTCAATCCTCGCCCCTACTCAGAAGTGCCCAAATACATGGTTGAGTTGGCTCTTAACGCCGAACGTCATCAGCACGGCTACACTATGGAAGGGTCTCAAGACTTATATCTGACAAGTTTTTGCTCTGACACACAGAGACAGTGTGGAGATACAGGAATCCTGTCTTATATTCGTCGATCGGTCAGGGTATACATTTACTGACCAACTAGTAGAGGACGAAATCGGACTAATAAAATTAATGTTTGACTGATAATGGGTTTCGAACCGAAGACCTCCCGATTGGTAGAAAAGCTACTTGTGCCATTTCACTCCCCCGCCCCCGCCCCCTTTTTTGCCCCCTTTTTTTCTTTCTCCAGTACAAGAGACTTTGGTGGCACGCGTGCTTTTGTCTATGGTTCATGATTGTGATGAATGTGTGGGAAATAATTAAATTAAATAATGTGTAGCTTTTCCTTTGAAAGGGGTGAGGCAAATATTTATGGTCAAAACAGTAGGGTCTAAGTAGAATTCAAGACTGGTGAGGACATAGCTATAAGTTTTAGCAAAGTTTTCACGAGAGCTAATTTATCAAACCCTACCCCCCTTTCTCCCATATCTATACACGTCCTTATGAAGTGAAATTTAGGTCTAACAAAACTAATGTTGCTCCTGTGAATCGGTGGTGTCAGAATTCTATCAAAGCCAATGAGAAGCGATGTTATTGGATCGAGATTTCTCAAAAGCTGAGGGGTTCTACCACATTCAAAAGATTGAGTTATTAAAATAGGCTATTTATACATATCACACTGCGTTTTCGTTTACTTAGAGCTAGTGCAACCGAAAAGAGACAGAAGTCACAGAACATTTTTAGCTATGAAACTCAATCTCCTTAATGTTAACTCTCTAAGATAAAGCGCCGTAATTTAAAACAGTTCCCGTGGTTTCGTAAAGTCAAGTTATGGGACGATGATGATAATGTAAATGTTTACTTAACTTCGAGGCTTGTCTATACCATTGTCGATGTCACGTTTGCGATTTGCTAAGCTATGTTTAGCGTGGACTTACATCCCCAGCAACTTTCGACACAGTTATGAAAGAAATTAAACAATGCATCGGCCCGTAGAGTTATTTATAATTAGATGGTAGTTCTTCCGCATTAACCCGTTTTATCAAACATTTTCTTTTCCTTATTTTAGATGGTAAAGTTCATGAGTGGACTGACGTTTCCTCAAAACGGACTGAACATTTTGGAGCTATTTTCAATAACGATGGTTATACCGATGACCTAGATAATGGATGTTAAGGAAGATGATTGTGGCGATAAAGAATGTGAAGATGTTGGTTGCGGTGGCCCCACGAACTGTTAATAATAAAATATGTGTTTCCTTTGATATTATTGTATTTTAGTCTTGGTTCTGCGTTATAACCCCACACACACACACACACACACACACACACACCTCTTTCCACTCCCATTTCCCTCTTTCCCTTAACCCTAGACATGCGATATACTCATACAAATATTTCGAATAAAAACTAATTTTAAAATGGGGAACTAAAAATTAACTGATAGAAATTAAGAAATATTGAGCTCACCGTCAACAAAGTCATTATATGAATATAATCGAGACTTTAAATTTTAAATAATATTTGGCTTACTAAAATCAAAAGTTCCCTTTTCAAAAAGATGTGGCTTACATGCTATTCCACTGTATTCAACGTGTGATTAATACTAGAATAGCCTCGCTTCCCCGCCTTTTACCGAACATCTTTATTACTATGTCTAACGCCAGGCGATAGAGGAATATCGTGTATGACATAATACAGAATCCACTCTGTTGACTTAGTAGGGTTAGCCGGTGCATCATTGCAAGGTAGGATGTGTTTGCTCAGAAATCTTCCCAAAAGGTGAAATCTTCGCGGTGCATTAATTTACAACTTGAAAAGGTTAGTGAAAACAGCCAGTACAAAATTTATTTTTAACAACACTTTTATGGCATGAATGTTACGGTGTAAGCCAATAGGTAGTGGGTCATAAATACATCGTTGTGACAAGCTTTCAACTCGGAGGGCGAACTGGCTCCTGTGGTAGATCGTTGGTCTTTAGATCAGGAGGGTTGCGGATTTAATACCACGATCGGCAGATTTAGTTGTCCGATATTCGTCCTCTATAACTGGTTGGGTTGGTATCAGTATAATGAGACCAGCTGAAACAGGAGTCATGGTATCGCCGCCCTGTCTCGTTTGTGGCAGCATGTAAAAGTTATCAGACGTAGGTCTTGGGGCCCGTCGCCGTATAGGACTCCCTATAGGAACCTAGGAGACGTTAAACTCTATTGAGAACAAACTTGCAACTCGTTTTAAGATATGCCAGTAAACGAATAAAAAAAGAGTTACGATGAGTTGTGAGCTACCGCGACGTTGTACTTACGATTAATTGTGAGGAGAAAGAGACTTGCGTGCAGATTTGAATTTTTGAAATAACAAAATCTGAGAGCATAACAATTATGGTTTCTAATTATTATATTTCCATCGCATTCAGCTATCAGCTTTCTCATAATCTTGTCTTGTCAATTCTAACTGGGATGAAATTCCTCACAAATTCATTTTAATGGACGAGCTCTAATTCATAGTCATGCTTTAGTTTGTAATCAAACTGAGAGGTTAAGTCCATTTTGTATTGAATTAAGAGACTGGTTAGCCAATGGTTTCTTAAGAAGAATTGAGTTGAGTTGAGTTGGTTTTTACGTCCAACATCGGCACTATATAGGCTATATTGTGGACGGGTCCCAAGACTGACGTCTTACAATTTTATGTGCTGCCACACACGAGACAGGGCGGGGATGGCATGACTTCTGTCTCAACCGGTCACATTAAATGACACCGACCCAACCAGTAGGGGGCAAAATCGGCAGGCCTCGAACCCAGACCTTTTGCGTCGGAAGCCGATGTTCTACCCCAGGGCCACCGCGCTTCCCTTGCTTAAGGAAGGAGAGAACAAACGACATGGGAAGTGCAGCAGTATGGGCCAGTTATATTGATAATTTCAAGTATAGAGAGACACACACACACATATATAAAGAAAATAAAAATGGTTAATCTCTTTCCCATTTTATATAGCATTGATGTTTAAGAAGATCGCTTTGTGTAAAAATATAAAAAAGTGTGTATTCCATTTCCACGCTTTAATAGATGGCTTTGTGTACAGTGGTTTAAAAAGAATGTAACCAGCTTTGTATTTCATTATTCCAGATTCTTAGGTGAATATTATATTACTGAAACCTTGAGGGAAACAATCAAGGTGCCCACGTTAACAGTCTTATAAAATAAAATTAATAATAAGAAATGCGACCATAAAACAGCACCAGAGCTTTCGCTAAAGATTTACATAAAGTTATATAATCGTATAAACTCTCTCTCTCTCTCTCTCTCTTTCTTAAGATTATTGAGTAAACCAATAAAAAGAGTTAACTAAATAGTAAGAAATAAATCAGTACTAACTTCAAAAGATTTACATCAAGTTATATATTGGTATAAACTCTCTCTTCTCTCTCACCCTCTCTCTATTTTTCTTTCTCTCTCTCTCACTCTCTCTCTCTCTCTCTTTCTCTCTATCTAATCTATCTATCTATCTATTTATCTATCTATCTATCTATCTATGTATCTATCTCTCTCCCTAACTTAATAAACCCAATATTTAGTATACATCCATATATCTATCTAAAATCTAACTACCTATCGACATAATTTATGTGCATCTCTCTTGTTTTCTCTTTCTCTCTCGTTCCATCCGTCTCAATGTAAACACGCTATCAGGTATATACTTGTATAAAGGCACTCACATAACTCTCTTGTAAAATCTCTCCTCTTAGGGTGTTTCCGCATTAAGGTCAATCTGATTATAATGATATTATAGATGGTGAGTACCGGAAAGTTGTTCAGCCATTCATACAACACTTTAAGCTGTAGCAAGAATATTGTTCTGACGTTGCCATGAACCCTGTTAGTACAATAAAATTGCTGCTGCTGCTGCTGCTACTACTACTACTACTACCTACTACTACTACTACTACTACTACTACTACTACTACTACTACTACTACCATAATAAAGAGAGGAATACGCACAACTTAGCAGTCCTCTCTTTATTCTTATATTACTCCTATTACTTGCGCACATGCATCTACTGTTATGTTCTTAGCAACTGAGTAGGTGTACTCTTAAGTGTTGTGCTCTTGATTCCTTTTTGGAAACATTTCTATATTTTTACTACTACTACCACTACGACTACTACTATTACTACTACTACTT
>RQTK01001005.1:15586-31118 GCA_003991915.1 Elysia chlorotica | reverse complement strand
TAGATAGATAGATAGATAGATAGATAGATAGATAGATAGATAGATAGATAGATAGATAGATAGATAGATAGATAGATAGATAGATAGATAGATAGATAGATAGATAGATAGATAGATAGATAGATAGATAAAATAATAGATGTATGTCAGACAAAAAACATTATTTCGCAGTTTTCTTAGCATGCTAGAAGGTTCTTTTAGCATCATTGCAATATTCGCTAAACTCAATTCATATTTCTTTCAAGTGCTTTCGCCAATCGTCCAATTTGTTGACAACTTACATTTAAAAAAGCATAGTTCACATTATGCGTCATACTTTTTTGGTATCCTATGATGACTCAGCCTAGTTTTTGACCTGGCCTTTGTCTTACGACTAGCTACACGCATAGTTCACACTTAACACAAAATAACCAGCGTCCTAAAATAAATAACCTATGAACTGGCAGTCGATGTCCTTCGAGTGTTCCTGTAATCTGGCGCAAGTATGTAAAACTCGATTGGTATGCGCATTGATTATGTTAAGGTGCGTATGGTTGAACGATGAACGATAGATAGAGGAGAGATGGAATGCGGTTCGATGAGATAGAAAATCGAACAGGTAGGCCTAAGGGCAAAGTTTAGAAATATGCTTGTATGAATGAGAAATTTGTAAATGGTTTAACGCGTTGGAAAATGAAGGATGTTTATATATAAAGAGAGAGAGAGAGAGAGAGAGAGAGAGAGAGAGAGAAAGAGAGAGAGAGAGAGAGCGAGAGAGAGGAATAGGTGGAAATTTGACGAATGAGTGTTTTTTTATAGTAATGTGACAGGTAGGGAAACTTGCACGAAAAAAAATCTTTTTTACTGACGCTAGGCGTCGAATGCACAAACATGACATAGCTTACGTCTCGTCGTAAGACTTCTTATTCTTATCTTGTTACGACGAAAGTAATCTACGTCTTGTGTGTGCATTCTACCCTAGGCTTTTTAAATAGAAAATGTCTATTAATTCTCATTGCTGAAAAACTTTCACGTTAGAAGGCGGGGCATGAATGGTAAAAAATGAGGCCACATTCTCCCAAAAGAAATAAAATGGAATAACACAACATGCAAACATTAGCAATAAGATGTAGATATAAGATCAATATTACTTTTCGACAAGCTTCAAAAGACGCTTACTAGTTCAAACTCTTTTTAAACATTTCTTTTTACATAATATAGAGGCAATAAGTACAAAGTCACTGTAGCTTACAACTCGTCGTAAGCCTTCTTATTCCTATAACTTACGACGAGTCGTAAGTTTACTACCACGTTGTACTTAAGCCCTGCATCTAGATAACAGATGTAGGCCTACTAAGTACTAAAGTATGCACGACCTAAAGTTATTGATCTGATGTCAGAAGACTTCAAGCGATAAGTAGAATGATCTAGATTCTACACCTAGTACCTAAATTATTTTTTATTCAGGTCCCAAACTTTATAGATCTTGCGATCACCGACCATATATCGAAAATGAAGACAATATGCAAGGAAATCTGTCCCGGCGTCCAGTCACAGCTCCGGGGGCGTGGTGGCCCTGTGGTAGAACATCGGCTTCCGACGCAAAAGGCCCATGGTTTGAGCCCTAGCGATTTCTCTCCCTTCTGGTTGGGTTTGTGTCAGTTTAATGTGACTGGCTAAGACAGGAGGAGTCATGGTACCCCCGCCCTGTCTCGTGTGTGACAGCACCTAAAATTGTCAGACATCAGCCTTGGGGCTCGTCCACAATATAAGCATATGTAGTGCTGATTTTGAACGTGAAACCAACTCAGCTCTCCCAGTCATAGCTCCATTCTAGACTTACGGAGCCAATGGGCTATCAACAGACCATATTATTACTATTGGTAGTGATTACGTCATTCGTTAACGTGTGTGGCTCGTAAAGCCTATGTTATCTGAACTACCAAATCTCTCAATCAATCAAAATGAGGCCTAGAAAAAAAAACTGCCTGAAGGAGCTGACCAGATACTATAGATGCAACCGCCTAATATCCCGACCCACATACGCAAACTTCTCCCTCCCCGTGAAACCTTTCACTATTTCATACTCTTTAGGCTGGCTGTAAAAATCTCCAAAGTCCCAACCGTCCTTTCATTGCGATAAAAGCCCAGTCAGCACGGTTTGAGGCTGAAGACTGTAAGGTCATTGACATCCAGGTGTAGCATGTAAGTCGATGTGTGGTTGTGGGAGGGAGGGAAAGGGTGGGGAGAGAGAGAGAGAGAGAGAGAGAGAGAGAGAGAGAGAGAGAGAGAGAGAGACTCTCTCTCTCTCTCTCGCTCTCTCTCTCTCTCTCTCTCTCTCTCTCTCTCTCCCTCTCTCGAGAGAGAGAGAGAGAGAGATTTGGAAAGCTAGAGAGAGATACAGACAGACAGACAGACAGAGACAGAGGGAAAGACAGAGGTAGGCAGATAGGCAGACAGAGACAGAGACAGAGACAGGCAGAGTGACAGAGTCTCAGTTTTTCCCCATAGAATAAACATCGGAACATAGAGGGAGACAGACAACAGACCGAGATAGAAAGAGACACAGAGAGATAGAGAAGCATACAGAAATAGAGGACAGAGGGAGAGACGTTCTTAAAAGTTCTCTCCGGGTTTAAGGTCTCCTAGGTTCTCCTGGGGGTCTTATACGGCGACAGAGACAGAGCAAGGACACAATGTATAGATTTCCCTCATTCCACCCATATACCAGTTCCCGGTTTCTCTTTTTTCACATGCATATCCCCCACATGGACTTCTTGTGGGTTCGAACCCAACGCCTTTGTTAGATTAGGACTGAGTCACCAATTCCCCCATTTCTGCATAAATTGATTTCACACGAGCCTTCTGAATGGGACCGATCATACCTAAAAATACAATATAATTCAAAATATGTTCATCTTAAATATTGGTTATGAACGGTGTCGAATGTAACATGGTCTTTTTTTATCAAGTCACACGTTTTACAGAAGCTTACAGATATGCTCAAGATTTGGACAATGAAATATTTTTTTAATGAGTCAACAAATGAATGCATGTCGAAATGTAAAGAGATAAGATCCCAGACACCAAAAGGTGTTCTTTTTCCATTCCAAAAAAAAAAAAGATATAAAAATATGAAAAGCTAGGCTATTTTTATCATGTGATAAGAATGTCAATTCGAAAACTAGCACGACACGAAACTAATTATAATTCTTATCAATGGTGGCAAAAATAATTTTAAACCCAAAAAAAAATTGTCAATCGTATTCTATAGAGAATAAAACTCCCCCTGCAAAATCTTGAGGCGATTGTGTTGTTTCGTCTGTGTCTTTGCACATTCTTTGGATAACTTGTCACATAGAATATGTTGATTTTACATGAATTATATTTCAGCTATAATTCAGCATATTGCTTACAGGTTGAAACTCTGAAATAGTCCCCAAGTTATTTCAAAGTTGTATATTAAAGTCAAGGACTACTTTCTGGTCAATTAAAGCAAGGAAAAAGAAACAGGAGTAGAGAGAGAGAGAGAGAGAGAGAGAGAGAGAGAGAGAGAGAGAGAGCTGCGGTAGAAAATTGGTGGAATGCGGCTGTAGTCTCAAATGTCCACATTTTGCATACCTTACCTTGTACGTCAAACAAATAATTACAATCGCCCAATTCGCGAGTCTGCCTTGCATTACTTTGTTCATTAGAAATTTAAAGAATGCTTTGTTTGAAATTAAATTGCTGATGTTTCCTTTTTCATTTTAAACTTATTAACTTCTGAAGCATATCTACATTTTGGATTTGGAATGTTTGCAAAAACGTTTATTTATTGGTATAATGGCAGAGATATTAGAAATACAATATACATACTTTCATTCAAAAATGTTGCGCGGCTATAATGAAATTTGTTTTGCGCTTAAAGATCAATGTATGCCTTAATAATGTTTCACCACAAAGCTCTCTCTCTCTCTCTCTCTCTCTCTCTCTCTCTCTCTCTCTCTCTCTCTCTCTCTCTCTCTCTCTCTCTCTCTCTCTCTCTCTCTCTTACTATTTGCCAACCTCCTCGAAAGGCAGGAAAAGTTTTATGGCTCCTCGAAATGGACGTAATTAATCTTAATATCATCTTACCGTTCATGCGAAACAATATTAAAATTCTAGTAATATACTTATCAGTGATAATCGTAAAAACGTAAAAAATGTATTTCGTTCTTTAGAGATAGGGGAGAGAGAGGGAGAGGGGAGGGAGAGACAGGGTGGGGAGCTCTTTTTCTATCTGAATTTAACGTCTCCAACGGCGAAATTGTAGTAAAATGTCACGAATCTTATTTAAATGACATGCAAATCAGTATTTTTACGACCTATGCCAGTATTGATGGACGCTTGCTCCGTTATGATTTTCACGACAAAACAAACTTTCCAGGAAAACTGCAAATCCTTGGGTCGTTGTGACCTTGTCTTGATAGGGATAGGGAGTGGTGAATAAACAGCTTCATTGCACTGTGTCGTAACCAAAGACGTTGATGGTTTACCAGATTTGAAATGAAAGTAAGAGGTTCTAATAAACGAAATGCTTTGCGTTTTCTCGAAGCTGTTAAAGAACATCATCGCGCTAATTAAACCCATACTTAAAATAATTGCATGTTAATGCCTCATTTAAAAGCGTTTATTTAAATAATAAAGCTATGTGGTACAATAAAATCGTGCCTGAAATTTGTTGTCAAATTACATTTGCATTTTTATGTATTTATTTAATTGTTGTCGCTGCTGTTGTTTTTTGTTTTACTTTGTTGTATGGGAATAGATCTAAGCGTACATAACTGGGACCATATGACCTCTCAGGAATGGATCTATTTAAGAGGGGGCGGAGTCGTTTATGACGGGGTCCTCTTTTAGTGGAGATCCCCTATATTGGGCACTGTTGCAACCTTTTCCCCATATTAGCCTAGTTCCAAAATGAAGATAAAGAAGCATATACCCGTATTTGTTGTAATGTTAATTATAATTATACCACTATGTTTTGGATCAAAGTCGACAGCCTGTGGTAAACCTGAATCTAGGTCTTGCTTTAAAATCTAGAAGAAAATTAATAATGAGTCAGGAAATGTTTTTGTAAGCTGTAGAAAATGAAGAGACACTTTCTATCCCCTTCTCCCCCGGTTGATTTTGCATGTGTGGCTATCTCTCTCTCTCTCTTTCTTTCTCTCTCTCTCTCTATGAGCCTGTCTCCCCTTCTTTCTGTGTGTGTGTGTTTCTTTCACCCTTTCAATAACTTCCAGCTCATTATAACTGTGTCACAATGGCGTGCGTTGAAACGTGTAGGAGGTTAAAAAAAGATTAGCCACCTATACAATCTTTTTTTTTTCTTTATTAGGCCCGTAATTTGAACCGAATGCCTTAAATGACAAAGATAGAATGTTGATTTAGAAAAATATAAACCAAAAGTGTCAAAAAAACTATACATTTGTTAAGGTTTTCGTTGATGTTTTCGTTGTTTTTGTTGTCTTTGTTGTTGGTGGTGGTGGTGGTGGTGGTGGTGGTGGTGGTGGTGGTGGTGGTGGTGGTGGTGGTGGTTGTTGTTGTTGTTGTTGTTTGTTGTTGTTGTTGTTGTTGTTGTTGTTTTTTGCTTTTTGTTGGTTGTTGTTGTTGTTGTTGTTGTTGTTGTTGTTGTCTTGCTGTTGCTGTTGTTGCTGTAAGCGCTCATTTTTACATTTCAGATTGTTGTTGTTGCTGTTGTTGTTGTTGTTGTTGTTGTTGTTGTTGTTGTTGTTGTTGTTGTTGTTTTTGCTGTTGTTGTTGTTTTCTTGTTGTTTTTATTGTCATATTTTCGTTAATTATAATAATGTCCCAGCAGGTTCCGTACGGTCTTGTATGACCCGTAAATAAGCTGGGAAGATATGCAGTATTATTTGGCGTAGGATGTCCTTAAAATCTAGATGCTGAATGAAGCAATAAAAAAAATAATTAATCGTATCTTGGAGTAAAGTTATGATAAACATGTAATGTGAAAAAAAAGAAGAGCGAAAAAACTGCAGACCGAAATTTATTAAGTATTTGATCAAAAGAATTAACATATTAGAATTGTCTCATCTGTAAGCAAGTATATTACAAACCATTGTTGAAACCATAAAGATGTTAATGCAAGACTAGATAACGAACACCATATTGTACAAACGAAACGAAAGGCTGTGAAAAGTGTTATTCATTATTGTCCAACTAAAATGAATTCTTCACGCCCAAATAATTGAAAGGTTTTGAAAGTTCCAAGATTCTGTATAATAACAATTACATCATAATAGGTGACCTCGTTGTTTTCTCAATAATAAAGTCCTCTGAGAATATGGTTACTGTGGAAACCTCTAACCCTCGCCAATTAATAAAAAAAACTAATCGAGGGGGGTAGGCTTTATAGAGGAGGGAAAGAGAGTAAGACGCAGAAGAGAAAAAACTGTATTAGCAATATCTAAATCAGACAAGCGATCAACATCATTCTGTGTCAGACTGGCTCAGGGCTGCACAGGTGTGTTAGAGATGGCGAACAATACCATCCTAACGTCGAGGAATGAGAAGCAATATCCATGGTCATGAGGAGGAGGAGGAGGAGGAGGAGGATGATGATGATGATGATGATGATGATGATGATGATGATGATGATGATGATGATGATGATGATGATGATGATGATGATGATGATGATGATGATGATGATGTCTGTCACGCCTATACATTTAAACGTTAACTAAACACCGTGGAATAAATTCACATTCCTTTTCTCCCAACAATGCAGAAATTCGATGGCTTTGGCACTACCAAAAATAATGTCGAACAAGATCTTCTTTTGCCAGAAAAAAATCTATAAATTTTCGTTTGCCAATAGTAATTAAAAGGTTGTTTTTTTTTAAGAGGGAACATAAATTACGCTTCTTGCATTCTGTTGGTGTGGTGATTGAGCAAATTTTTCCTCTTCCTGAATTGTATACATTATATTTTTTTAAACATAGATAGATTACTGTATAGCGCGTTCAAGGGGTAATTGGCTTGCCAAAAGTGATAGCTGCCCATCTTTTACTTACAGAAAACCTGATGTTCAAATCCATCTATGAGACATTATTATTTTGCACATTTACCGAATGAGTTACTCTTTTTGCGTGTTACTGTTTTGCCAATAGTCAAATAAAAAAAAGTAAGTGTATGACCACATTCTTTTGTTCTTGCTTTTCTTTTTTTATATATTTTTTTTTCAATGCTGTTGTTGCTTTTTTTTTAACTATTTAGGCCTGCCGATGTAGTTTATTAAAGAGACACGCAGAAACGTTTGAGACTCGATTCAGAGCACTACAGTATTCGATTATTTTTTTTTTAACTATTTAGGCCTGCCGATGTAGTTTTTAAAGAGACACGCAGAAACGTTTGAGACTCGATTCAGAGCACTACAGTATTCGATTATTTGGGCTAACATTCCATAGGTAGATTGCACAAACAAGACGTAGCTTACGCCTCGTCGTAAAAGTATATGAATAAGAAGGCTTGCGACGAGACGTAAGCTACGTCAAGTTTGTGCATTCTACCCCATCAGGTTAAGATGGTCTCGGTTGATCACCAACAAAAATTATGCTACATATTTGGCACAGGGTTTCACATGTCTTGAATTTTTTTTTTTTTTTTGAGCTTGTGTTTGTGAAAGCGCAACGTGACATACGGCCAGAGAGAAAAAAGTTGGCAATTCAACAAGACAACATAATTACCTGTAGTTAACAGTCTCAAGTTGTGTAAAGTGTTATGCTTAGGCAGGAAACAATAAAAGTGCGTTAGACACCTAGAGATTGATATGCGGGCTATTCTTTCATACATAAACAATGGTTAACTTACACAACATTCACTATAAACCAGAAAGTTTACGAGTTATGATGTGTTTTATGTACAGAAATAGTATGGATGGTAAAGAATAAATCAGTGTCTAAAATATTGTGAAGTTCGTTGATGCAACAGCTCTATATAATTCTGGTAAAACCATCGGTGTGCCAACCTTTTTTTTTTATTTGTCTGTCTGTCTATATACTACCTGGGGCAAAATAGCTGAGGTGGAAGATCGTTGATCAACGGATCAGGAGGTCCGTGGTTCGAATCACACGTTCATTCAAACCTTTATTTGTCCAATTTCGTCTCCTGTAACTGATTGGGTCGGTGTCAGTATAATGTGACCGGCTTAGACAGGACTTCAGGTCTCTCTGTCTGTCTCTCTCTCCCTCTGTCTTTCTCTGTTTCTGCTGTCTGACTGTCTCTGTCTGTGTGTGTGCGTCTCTCTCTCTCTCTCTCTCTCTCTCTCTCTCTCTCTCTCTCTCTTTCTCTTTCTCCCTCTCTCTCTTTCTCTCTCTCTATCTATCTTATCTATTTAGTTACATGTTTCTCCCTTTCGCTCTCTCACTCTATCTTTCTATCCATACATCTTTCTCTCTCTTCTCTCTCTCTATCTCTCTCTCTTTCTCTTTCTCCCTCTCTCTCTCTTTCTCTCTCTCTATCTATCTTATCTATTTAGTTACATGCCTCTCCCTTTCGCTCTCTCACTCTATCTTTCTATCCATACATCTTTCTCTCTCTTCTCTCTCTCTCTCTCTCTCTCTCTCTCTCTCTCTCTCTCTCTCTCTCTCTCTCGTCTTGTTTCAAATATCTCAGATTACCTCCTTGTGTGCCATGATAATTTAGTTTCCAGGCGTGAATAAGCTATTGTTCCTGGTTTGTCGGGTCGGTTCGTCTTTTCTGGTACCATACCAGGAAGGTAAGAAATTGGGCGTTTACCTTACACCTCGCAATCGAAAAGAATAATGATTAGTTATGTCCCCATCGATAAGCTTGTTCATTCGCCTCGTTTTGATAAATATAACCTCTGACGTCATTTCCCAAGGACACCGGTGGGAGGCGGTTGAATTTTTTAAATCTCTTCAGTGTTTTTTTACCAGTACAGACTATTAATTCACCTTGGATTCGTATGAAAGATATTTATAACCCTTGCAGATTTTTTTACTCAAGGCAATAGTACAGGCCTTGAGGTATTGGCCCATAATGAAAACGAAGACGATAGATAAGACAGTATGCACCGTCTGCCAATCATAGTTCTATATATCCTAGTCTAACGGATCAATGAGCGTTCAGAAAACTTCATGCCTTTGGGGCGTAATTAAGTAATCTGTTATTGGTGTGTGTATCGCGAAGCTTGTAGTGGAGACTTATAGACTGGCCTCTTGACCCTAACAGTACGCTGGCTATTATGGCGAGATAAACTAGACAAGAAAATAATAATAGTAACAGGCCGACAATTACATACCCGCGTATCGCGATGGTTGGTCTGTGTTGCCATGGCGACGTTATAAGTGTTGTTGACCCTGTTATTACCCAGGATTACATGGTTGCAAGTTATAGCTGTATGTATGAAAGAATCTGATAGTAGCTACCAATTGAAAAATGTGGTTGTTTGTATAGAGATGGAATTATGGAAAGTAGACACAGGGTCGTGCAAACAACGTTGTAGTTTGAGTTTGCGAACGACTCGTCTTAAGGGATAAGAATAAGAATGTTGTTGTTGTTGTAGAGTTGGTTTAACGTCCAACATCAGCACTATATAGGCTATATTGTGGACGATCCCCAAGACTGACGTCTGACAATTTTATGTGCGGCCACACATGAGACAGGGCGGGGATGCCATGACTCTTGTCTCAGCTGGTCACATTATACTGACACCGACCCAACCAGTAGGGAGTGAAATCGCCAGGACTCGAACTCGGACCTTCGGTGGAATCCGATGTTCTAACCCGGGGCCACCGCGCCCCCCATAGGAATAAGAAGGCTTACGACCAGTTCTAAGATACTGAAGCGTTGTACTTACGAATATAATATGTCTGTAATGGATAGAGGTCGCAAGTACATCGCTTATTAATTATTTCGGTCAATGATCAAAACAAAACAAAGTTAAATGTGGTTTAAACACTTAAATTGGTGAGTTTAATCCCTTTTTCCCATACGTTTTTTTTTCAAAAATCAACCATTGTAGGTCAAAAGATAAGCGACAAATTGAGACTTATAAGAGAAACAATCTTTTAAGTGACTCATCTGACAGTAACGACAGCCATCTAACTTATCAAGATAGCGGCAGCATTATAATTATTATGATTTTAAAACAAGAATCCAAATGTCATACATTGGTAGCAGCATTAGCAAAGACACTTTAAGGTACAAGAAAGGTTGTGAGTAGATCACTCACAACAAGAGAAACTCGGTCATCTAAAAAAATAAATGAGACTTACTTAACTACATGAACAATAAGAAGGGAGAAAATGAGATCTTACTCCTGTCACTTGGTTAATCTATTTTCTTTAATTTTATGTTTTCTTCACGTCTACCGTTTGCGGGCGGGTCCAATGATTGACGTCTGACAACTTTATATACTACCACATGTGGACTGAGGGGGATGCCAAGAATTCTCTCTCTCTCAGCCAGCCAGGCTAGACTGATATTTATCAACCAGCAAAAGAGTTAGGCAGTCTGATCTGGGATCGGACCGGTAACTTTTAGTATAATAGCCTCGCGCTCTGCCATTGAGCCACCACCACATACACACCGGTTCGAATCGGTTAAAAATTTATTTCTACGATTTCGTCCCCTGTAACTGGTTGTGTCGGTGTCAGTATAATGTGACTGGTTAAGACAGTAGTCAAAGTTACTCCGGCTTGTGTCACCTGTGGCAGTACATGAAATTGCCAGACGTCAGTTTTGGGTCCCGTCCACGAAATAACCTATATAGTACTGACGTTGGCCGTTAAACCAACTCAAACCAACCCCACTCCACACACACACACATACTCACACTCCTGGTCCAAAACAAATTGAGACCCTATATCGCTACAAATCAAAAACAACAGCACGAGCTGTGCTTACAATACAAACGCTCTTTCATGTATTGTTTATACTCATTAAAATTAATTTGCTGGGCTAAGTGGCTTTGGTTATTTTCGGTCTATATGAGGCCCAATTTGAACCATATTTTTAGTAATTGTACTTGACTGTTGCTGGCTTTAAGTATATGATCCACTTAACTCTGAGCGTCATGCCATTTTGACTAACATTTTATGACTAATAGTAGCTATTTATAAAAAGACATGTAAAATTTTAGCTGGCGTTGCCGGCATACATTCCAACTTACCACTAGAATACAAGTTGATTTTCCACTGTTTTTGTCTCACAATTTTGTGTTGATTCTGTACATCACCATCATCATCATCATCATCATCCTCATCATCATCATCATCATCATCATCATCATCATCATCATCATCATCATCATCATCATCACCACCATCATCATCATCATCATCATCATCATCATCATCATCATCATCATCATCTTATCATCATCATCATCATCATCATCACTATCACCATCATCATCATCATCACCATCATCATGATCGTCATCATTATCATCATCACCATCATTATCATCGTCATTTTATCACCAACGTTATTACCAGATTCCTTCGTCTTTTGTGTGTGTTCTTATTTACTCTTTTATTTTCTGTTCTACAATCAATTATCTTGGTGTTCCTTTATCTCTTTATTATCTGTCCGTGTCTATAACATCCCTTTACTCCCTGTGCACTATGAACTTTTTTCTCTTTACCTTACTGTCTATATTTGTCTCGTTTAGGCTTATTTGTTTTTCCTTCTCTTCGTCTCTCTGTATTGCTATCTATCTTTGTCGATTTGTTGGTGTTATCTAATCTGTGGATGTCTGGTCCCCCACCCCCACCCTCCAAACACACATAACACATACACTTTCATTTTCCTGTCTATCTGTCTCTTTACTTCTCTGTTTTCTTTGCCTCTGTTTACCTCTGTCTCTCTGAATTAGTGAGTGTACACACCAGTATGTTTTCCGCGTGTATTTTCGATGTGTATATTTTATTTTTCTGTTCACACCACTCTGCGCAGCCAATTTGCATGTGTATATCAGAGTCAAAAATACACAAGCGTCCAGAGCATTCAGACCATGTGTATTTTTCACTCTGTTTTCGGCATGCACCAAACCAGAGTGTTCACACCAGTCTGTTTCGCATGTGTATGTTTGACTCTGATATACACATGCAATCAAGGGGTCACTGCGCATGCGTGAACCCTAGTGACCCGCGGTCTTCAAAACAAACACATAAATGGCGACTGCAGAAGCCTTTATATAATGTCTGGAGGAACGACCAATTTTATATGATATAAAAAATCCAGGCTATTAAAAAAATTCTGTTTGCTCTTTTTCCATTTTGCTGGGAGAGATTGTAAGAGCAGAAAACAATTGCATCTTCCTCTTCACTGGTACTCCATTGTTCTTCTTCGCTAGCAGATGTAGATCTAGGTTTCTGGTCTTCATTGTATGCCGCCATTTCGATCGATGCCGTCAAACAAACAAGATCACGTGACAGTCGATGCGCATCGCATCAAAATATACACTCGGAAAATACACAACGTCTGAACACTCTTAAAAAACAGAGTGCAAACTACACATGCGTTTGCTTGTGTATATTTGACTCTGCGAAAAGTACACGCCGTCTGAACAGAAATAATTCCAAGGACATACGCATGGAAAAAATCCTTCGTCTGTACAGTCCCTTAATGGGTATTTGTCCACAATTTCTTTCAAGGAATTTTATGTTATACGCAACAAAAATGACTGTCTAAAAGGCACTCCAACGAATCAACTCCACTTCTTGACTTTATGTCAACAGTATAAAATAAAAATACGCCCAAAGTTCTGGCTCGAAAGCAAAAGGGTGAACGGTAAATTCTGAGTCACGGATTCAGAAACAGTCGTTTTATAATGCTGGGTGAGCGCGTGGGGGGGGGGAGGGGGAGAGAGAGAGAGAGAGAGAGAGAGAGAGAGAGAGAGAGAGAGAGAGAAACTGGCCCAAGTGGTAGAACGTTGGTATCCAGATCGGGAGGTCCCCGGTTCGAAACTCACGATCGGCAGTACAATTGGTTGGGTCAGTGTTAGTTTAATGTATGTGACCTACTGAGATAGGAGCCATGGTATCCCCGCCCTGTATCGTGTGTGGCAGCACATAAAATTGTCAGACGTCAGTCTCGAGGCCCGTCTACAGTATAGCCTATATAGTTCTAAAGTTGGAAGTTAAACCAATTCAACTCAACTCGCTTCATAATGCATTACGATAATCTGATGGTACAATCGCAAACCCTAAAATAAAGACGGCTCATTCGCTGATTCAAGTCATAGTCGAAAAGAGCACATGCAAACGCGGGTTGTGATTCATCTAACCTAAAGATTGGTGTGGTGTGTGTGTGGGGGGGGGGGGTGTCTGTGTGTGTCTGTGTGGGTGTGTGTGAGCGTGATTGAAGGCAAGGCCGCATGGGTTGTGCAAGTGCTCGGAGTTTCAGCTCTTCTGCTTGTGTTGGCCACAACGCCCTGACATTATAATAAAACACACCAGCCTAGCTATGAGCAAGATGGGGGCAGATGTAGCTTTTACTTTCAGATGATTCAGCCTCTAAAATGGGGTTTTAAGAGTTCTTTGTAGAGCAAAAAAAGGCTCCCTCCAAGTATTACGAATCATAGATTTGTTCCTAGGAAGAATGATACATGGCGCTAGGACCCAAAACTAACGTATGACGATTTTACGTGCTGCTACACAAAGACAGTGCTGGAATACTAGGTCTACTGTCTCAGCCAGTCAAGTTACATAATTATATACCCACTTTTTTACTGTCTGTTTCTTACCGCATGCCACACCCAATAGGAAAGCTAAGCAAATAATTTTATAGGAAGAAAAATACATAGTGGTCATGAATAAAGAGATCAAAGGATGTTAACTATTTTTTTTAATATTGTTATATTTTTCCTTTTCTTAATCAATATTATTTTACATTTTATTAACTTCACTTTTAACTCGAAGGGAAGGGTTACAGAGGGGAAAGTGTCTCTAACAAGAGGAAATGACCTGCCCCAATGTGCATAAACTCTGCCACTCTGCCTACAAGGAATCCTAAAGGACGTACTTAACTTTCCACTCTTGGACAAAGTGCTCTCTTTTTACACATTTTGATTTAACGAATTTGAGAAGACTTCCTTAATGGTGAAAATTGTGTATATATCAGGGAGTTTTTTTTATCCTCCATAAAGCAGCCAAGCGTGTTTATTGAGCAAAAATTCTATTTATACGGAAGTCTTCAAACTCCTATCAATAACACATAATGACATGTCTTCTGAATGTATTACTTTAACTTTTATATATCGTGTTCTTCTGGTGGCCGTGTGACATCAGCATTCGCCTTGAGTCTAGTTATGCGTGGTTTGAATCCTTGAGGCGCTTTCGAAAGCACCCTTCAGCATCTTTAGGATAATAATCCCCCTCTTAGTGACTGGAAAAACTTACTTTACATCCAGCAAAGTAGTGTTAATGAACAAGGTGATTACAAAGTAAAAAGCATCAAGTATTATACAGCCAAAAAAATAAGCGCAGTATAATTTCAAGTACCATAATTATTTCAAGAGATAACTTAATACTCATAATGTAGCTTTGTTACATTAAGTACGTGCACTTTTATTTTGTACAATGGTTGTTTGGTCCCATTTTGTAAAGTACAAAACTGCTCGTGATGTTTCTGAATGTTTTCTCTTTGTACTTTCGTCAGATTGTCTAAATACTGTATGTATGTGTGCATCTTCCTGTATATCTTTCTTTCTTTCATTCTACCTCTCTCTCTTTCCTCTCTCTCTCTCCCTCTCTCCCTCTCTCTCTCTCTCTCTCTCTCTCTCTCCTTCTTTCTGAATAACAATATATCCATCGTCCATCTATACTAACACTCATTATCCTATTCTGTCTCACTGTGTATATATACATTTAATTCTATTTATCTATCTATTTATCAATCTACCTATCTGTCTATCGACAATTATATCTATTTGTATATGTATCCATTTAAATATCTATCTCTTTCTGTATCGTATTTTGTCAAGCAGTCTGTCTAATTTTGCTATTTCCTTTGTTCTATGATGTTCCACGTTTTGCCTTCTTTTCACTAGTATGTTTAATAATAAACAGTTTAAAAGTTATTTTTGTTAGTGCACGAATGCTCTTTAAAACTGAAGAAACTGTAAAAAAAAGTTATTGAACATTGAAATGGCGGAATGATAAATTATCATTCTTTGCTCAGCGGCGTGAAAATCTTTTAGATGAAACAGCTGTTTAAACAAACAAAGCCGAAAGGTTTGGTAAACAAAAGAAGCATCGAGAAAAGAAATAATAATAAGGAAATTGTTAGAATTATTTTTCACTTTTCTTGACATACAAATGTTTAATATTACTCTTAGGGTAGGTTTTGGTTTGTTTTGATTTTTTCTTTTTATTTCTTTCAAAAATTGATTTGGTGCCACAACTAACAAATCCAGACATGTTGCATTTTTAAATAGATCTCTTTCTTTATACCGCACAATTATTATTATTATTATTATTATTATTATTATTATTATTATTATTATTATTATTATTATTATTATTTTTATTATTATTAT
>RQTK01001004.1:149535-180304 GCA_003991915.1 Elysia chlorotica | reverse complement strand
AATAATAATAATAATACTAATAATAATAATAATAATAATAATAATAATAATAATAATAATAAATCTAATTTGATCACTAAATCATGTCTTCTCCACAAACATTGTGGTTTTTGTGCATGATATAGAGAAGGAAAAAATGTTCTAAATTCAGAAAATCAACACATAGTACCATTTACACCAATGGATTAATTTTTTGAAAAATGCCCTTTTTAGAAATTCCTTCTTCTGGTTAAGAACTTAATTCATATTCTTGTTAATAAAGGAGACCGATGAGGTATCTCTAGCACAGCTTCTCACTGCCCCTATTCTTTTCTTCCTTTTGTCTTTCGAAAACAAACATTTGAAGAAAAGAGTATATAACGAGAATAAGAATGCTACAGAGAAAATCTCATGAGGTATTTGATAATTTCTTTAAAATGTGAGACTTGATTTTTGTATTTACATGTGCATGTACTGCTATGAGGCTAACTTGCGTCAGGTGCTGTAATTTTTATGAGAATAAGATCGATAAGATTAACTAATAATGACATTAAAATCATACAATTTTTTCTATGATTTCAAATATTCACCATGTTCCAGTAAAACATCAATTTTTTTTCTTTTCTGGTCTTGCAGGCAGCACTCAGGTCATTTAGAATCATTGAAAGTGATGTGATGACTGTAAAATATCATTTTGTTAAATGGTTTTATGTGTATACTTGTTTAATGTTTATATTTCTACATGTAGTAACATACATTCTATTTTACTGATTGTTTATCTTTATTTTTTGCTCAGCAAACTAAAAATAATGCTTACCCTTTCATTTCTTTTGGACTGTTAAAGTATCTTCTCTAACCAGAATATATGAACTTAAAAACATCAATAAATTTTAGGTTGCATTTCAATTGACATTTAATCACTGACTGAGAAGGATTAGCGTGATCATTAGATGTCATATAAAGGTTCATAATATCATTGCAAAGTTCATTGTTATCCTGATACTTCAAACTATTTAGGACTGTTGATTCCATGTTCACTACTTTTCTCATTTGTTTTTGAATAGAGGTTTTTAAAGTAAATGTATTATCTTAACTACATACTACATGTCCTGATGTGTTATATCTTTTCTGATGTAATTGCATTGACTTGGCCAGTAAAGCCGAGTTGTTCCAGTTGACAGTGTTATGCTTAATAATATAATATTTTCCTTTAACTGCCTAATCACTAATTGCGTTGAGAGTAACAGAAGGAGAGAGGGACACAAGCAGAAAATAAGAGAAGTTAGTATGAGAAAACATTGTGCAACTCTAGAAATTAAAAAAAATAAAATACCAAACATCTACGCTTCCATCTTCAGCCTTGGTTTAACCATTTATTTTATGAGATGAAAACCTTGACAAGTACAAAACAATTAAAGAATTTATAAGAACAAAACAAAAAAGTAAGAGAAGACCAACTATGCGGATCACTTATTTTTTGGAAATAAAATTTACTCTCACTTTCACATTTCCAAAGGTAGTCAAAACGTGTTCAGAATGTAGGCCTACAAATACATATCATATTTTAAGGGAAACTTAATCACACTTAAGTTATGAAATAAATGCAGAATTATTTCAAGTGTATATGCATAAATATAAATAATGACATATTCACATCAATAACTTAATATGGGAAAATATGATAAGCACTTTTTTGGCTCACTCACTCTGAAAGCTTTATTAAAACTTTTAGAGTCAGAACTATTATCTTCACAGGCCATAAAAAAATATAATAAATAAAATCAAAACAATCTGTTCTTCTCTTGAGTTTTAAGTCTCACTCACATAGAATTGATTGTACTATACCCAGAAACTTGCTTTGTAAAACTTTGTGCATTGCATTATAAAAAAAAAATTGTAAGCGAATTTAATGGAGAACAAAATCAATCATGTTTTGGGCTTAGAGAGCTAAGGTTCAGTTGAATGATACACTTTACAATTTTTAAAAAAAAAATTTTATTTTTTTATTCTTCTATCACCTTAAATCATACTGTGGCAATGACTTAAGAGCATCTATGAGATCCTGATACTTAAACTGCTCTGGAGTGTAGTTGAAGCACTTCACAAGTTCGTAGTACTTGGAGCCACGTCCATAGAAGATGCTCATTTGTTGTGTGAGGCTTAGGGCCAGTTCTTGCTTCTGATATTTGGATTAAAAAAGGTCCATTTTTCAGTTTGACCATTGACACATTTTAAAGGAATGAAAATTAGTTTATTACTTTTTTTTTAAGATACTGATGACATAATAGAAATAGTATCCTATATAAAATTTATTAATGCTTTTTCATATTGATATCCAAGTTTTTTTTTGTTTTTTTTATTTTACTGAATTTGAAAAAAAAAAAAAAAAGGCTCAATCTTTTGGGTCACATATGTATCATACCTCTGTTGCTGTTTTTTCAGAAACACTTCTGTAGTTATATTTGAATATACAGCAGTCAAAGAACAAGGTTGGTATTCTTTTTAAAAACCCTCGTTTGGTTGAATTTCAATATCAACATTATGATCAGGAAAAAGATCTCTGTATTTAAAAAAAAAAAAAAAGAATCTGATAAGAAACAACTGATGATATTATTTTTCAATAATGATTTCCTCTGCTCTCCTTCAACTTTTCTAGAACACTTACCAAGACTTTATCGTCATAGTGGCCAGCCATTAGAACTATGCCTGAAATGAATGTAGAAAACATTTTAGAAGGAATAAGCAGTTAACAGATATGCTGTATCAGTAGTGTCAATTACGTTTTTAAATTTTAAAAAGTGGGAGACCGGAGAACTCATGTTATGATCATAAAAAAGAGCCAGACTGAGGAAGAACTAACTAAAGAGACCTTTCAACTTCAAGTAATTTTTTTCTGCACCTTAAACTTAAAGTTTGAAATAAACACTAGGGCTTGGTGCAAAGCAATTGGAGGACAATTTTGAAGACACTTATTTAAAAACCTATGAACATATTTATCATTATTCTTATTTCCTATTATAAAAGTAAGTGGTTTCAGACAATTTTCTGGTAAGCTTAACTCAAGTTATTCAGTATCACAAATTTTAAGCTATTTGAACTCTTTTTGTATCCCAATGCACATTGAAATACATTCAGTCTTTTTTTTAGTTGTGTCTACAAGTGAGCTTCATCTTTCATTAGATCAATTTGATGGCACTTTGTCATTATGATTAAGGCCAACACAATACATGTACATGATGTAGTTATTTTTTCCATGACATTTTCTTGACATACATTAGAAAAAAAAAATTTTAAGTTTAAACTACCTCCCGTATTTACCTTTGTCATCAATTAGCTCAGCATAGTGTTTGAGTGTGAGACAGGGCGGGGCATTCTCTCTGACAAGCTGTAAAATGAGGTTTTCATAAACCGGTTGTAATTTGCAACTTTGAGAAGAAGAAAAATGCATACAGACAAAGAAAAAAACAGGTGTGGTGGAGGTTTTTTTTTTTCATTTGTTTGTTTGTCTTTTGTTATTTTCTTTTTTTTTAGGGTGAGCATGATTTATTAGTTTTAAACAGAGCATAAATGAAGCTTCTCAAACAGATGGAAAGTATTTAAAACTTTTGCTATTCCTCATAAAAAGTCTCACCGAATATCCATTTTTTTTTTCCTTTGGTCTTCAAAATCAGGTGAAAGGAAATAAAAATTGGATTTTAATTGAATTTTTTTTTCCATACCTGAAACATTGACAAAGGTGTGAAGTAAACGTCATGTCTATCAAACTGTGACAAAATGAACTCAAAGCCATCATCTCGAGGTATTGGGTAGACAAACTGCGATTCAAAAATGAGTCATTACATAAAACATTTGATGATAATAAATTACATCAAAATGATAGCCAGGTTGAAAAGAAGTGTAGACCAAATTAAAAGCTTGAAAAAAATATGAAATATCCATCATTGAGATTACATATAAATAATTATAAAATCGGCTCCAGACTCTTGAACATTTAACTTCTAGGTAAACAAAAAATGGTTTAATATACATTGTACATGTACATATCATTTTAATGAATCAATATACAAGTCTTTACAAACACAAATAATTTCTACAAAAAAAAATAATCAAACTGTCTTATGTTTATAAAAAATGATATGGAATTATTGTATTAAAAAAAACATTACCAAGTTTATTTTGATTTTTAGCTTTAAATACGTACCACAGGACACTCTTTAGATTTTTCCATTAGGTTTTGAAACTCTTCCACCTGTGATAAAGGTTTGTGTTGAATTAGATTGTTAAACCATGTAAAAGTTCGAAGAAACACAAGGACATAGAAAAAAAACATAGATGACAAAAGTAATGGGCGACACCAAGGTAGAGTTTAAAGCTTTTTCAAAACAATGGTGTGTTCAAAACCTCTGATACTAGTTGAGAGCCTAGATATAGGTCCTCAGTTGGCATTTTTTCCTTAATAATCCACAGTATCCCCTTAGGCTACCCTATTTCTATGATTGTTACATGTATCATAATATGAAATAATTAAAGAAATAAAATAGATCTACTTTATTAAGGTTATTTGCAATACAATTATTGTTTTAAAAAGAAATTTTGTTTGATGACATGGGCCTTCTTTTGTTTTCTAAAATATACCAGTTCTTTTTCTCTCAAAAGCATTTGACAGACTTGAAATACTTTCAGATGTTATTTAACCTATAGGCCTCTATTTACCCGTATACTGGTATGAAACTTTCCCAAACTTTGATTCATCACCGAACATTGCTAACTATGCATGGCACAAAAAGCAACAGTATTGGAGCTAAGGTGTGCAGAAATGCAATTATGATAAATGTCTCAATTATTTAGAACCAATTTTAAATTGCTTGCATGCTTTATAAAGTTTAAGTGCACAAGGTATAAATACCCAAATTTCGCCTCGAGAGCCAGGGATATGGGATTGTGAGGTAGGGGATCCAAGGTATTTATATATTGATTTTATAATCGCAAAAGATAACTTTGAATTGATAATAAAATAATAGAAAAATTATTTCATTTTGCTCAAATTCAACATTGTAACGAAGGCATTGGTTTATAGAAATAAATTAAAGAACTTTGATTATGTAAATGAAGTTTGAAAATAGGATGATCTTACCTTTAGAACAGAAAAAACACAGTCTTTATTTACATGGTATTGAGACCAAATCTGTGAATGTCCAAAAATAACTTTTCTCAACATCTCTCTTGTTGTTGTTTTTTATCAGGTGCATGTATTCTCTTTAAAATTTAAGTTGCACTAGTCTACAAATAAAAAAAAATAAAAAAATTATAATTATTTTTAAATCATTATTATTTCTTAGGTTTCTTTGTTAAACAAACTTTTCAAAACATAGAGGCAAACGGAAATATAAATTACATTTACCTCACGTCTGGGCGAGCATTAATTATTTATAACCCTCTTTAGCATGATATATTGTTACATAGTGGTCTGCAGTTATCACTTGTTATACTTCTCTGAGAAGAATAAATACAATCCATTTAAAACCCTAAATTTTGCAAAACCAAATTTGCCACAAAAAAAAGCCAAATTTTGCCAATCATAATATGTTTGAGGAAACGTGGCAAATTAAACCTTTCTTTACTGCAGGTGTTACTTTGTGAACCGGGGCTTCCTCTGTTTGTTTAAAGATGTGTACATGTGCGTTTGTACTAACAAAAGGACCTTTTTCAGTCTTCTTCAAAAAATAATTTTGACAAGTGACTAGATTATATACATAAAAGTTCTATACATACAGCAACCAAATTGAAATATTGCTAATTACATACATTTATCGATTAGTTCTAAAATCCTTCAATTTCAACCAATTGAAGTGACACCCCATTTCCCAGAGAGCCAAATGTGAGTTCTATGGATCTCAAGCCTACCTTCTGACAATTTTACATGCTTCCACACAGACACAGTGCAAGAATACCATTACTGCATCCTCAGCCGGTCACATTAAACTGACAGTAACTAAACCAGTAGGAGGCAAAATCGAAAAAAAAAATTTTTTTTTAAAGATCGTGGGTTTCGAACTAATCTTGCGATTGGGAGACCAATGCTCTACCATTTGCACCAGTTCGCCGCCAGAAAGAGAGAAGGAGAGAAGAAAAAAACGAGAAGAGAGAATAGATTCTGAGAGAGAGACAGACAGACAGACATGAGCGAGAAGGAGAAGTAGAGGGGGTAGGAGGGAGAGAGAAAGGAAACTCTTTTGGGTGTTAATTGCAGGTTGCGACGTTGATTTTCAGATGAACGTCTTAAATTAGAAGTAGGCCCTATTGGTTTTGGGTTATTTTTGTTTTTTTTTTTATAAAAACAAAGAAATAAAATAACGAAAACACCAAATTTTGCCTTTTTTGTGGGCAAGGGCAGATTTTGTTGCCGCAATTTTGCCATTGCAGCCGCGAAAAACTGCAGTATAATGGAAAAGAGCAGCTAAAATCAAAGAGATAAACTGATGCTATATTATGTAATTAATGCAGTAACATTATCCCCTTTGCTCAAGCTTTTTCCTGATCTCAGTTCTCAAGTGAAGAGGAAGCTCCATGCTTTACTTTCATTACCTGTGCTATTTCCTCTGCATTTTTGTCTGTGATCAAGTCCATTTTCAGCACTGAGTCCAATCCCTAAAGATGTGAAAGATTAATTTCCAAGTTTCATTGAAAGTGAAAAAGTAAAACAAAATAAGCCAAAAGTCTTTTTGTTGTGTGTGTTGTTGTTTTTTTATGAATAAAGCTTGCATTAAAATCATGTATCTGCTTGAACAAAAATTGAATTCTGAGTTAGCTTTTTGGTGATTAGATAACTTCCTTCCAGACTTTTCAGAGTTAAACATAATTTATTCACCAAAATAGATGCTCTTGTTTAAGTAATATGTATCTAAAGAAGTTCGAAGATTTGTGAAGGCACCAAGTTAATTAATATATTTTTATGTATTCTTAAAGAAAACCATTGTCTTTCTCATTTAAAAACAAAACAACAATGCAAATGATTCACCAAAAATAATCATTTTATATTTTGAAATGCATGCTATCAATACCTCTTGCCTGGTCATACCGACCCCAGCTTTTGCAGTGTCTGTTGGGGTGCATGTTTTAGGAGCATTTTGGATGGTGCTGTTTGCAGAGTCAGTGGAGGATGGTTTGGGTTTTAATCTCTCTGTAAGATCTTTTAGCTTTTCTTCATATTCTTCTGGATTTGTCCTGAAAACAAACATTCTGCTTTTTTAAAAGTTGTTTATTCTTTTTAAGGCAAAGACATTTAATATCAAAACAAAAAACCTCTAAAATGTATCAGAATCTTTAGTGAGGGCAGATATGGTTTCTTTCCTTCTTCTTCTTCTTCTTGGGCACCCAAATTTTTTTTTATTTTCAAGACAAGCTTACATATAAAAGGGGCACAGTTAATTGAAAGTAAGATTTTGAAACTAGATGTAAACCATTTTATTTCCCATACAACAGGTGTATTTAGTGTTTAACTACAGTATTTTAAACTCTTGGGTCATGAAGTTTGACTGTATTATTTATTATGACAGGTGATATAAAGACTTTCAAATATTTTCTTGACTCGGCAAGAGTCATAGTGAAAAAAAGTTATGATTTTAGTTTACTCTCATTCATCTCATAGCAGTTAGCCAGGAAAATAATCAAATCAAAATTATGAAAAGCCTTGAAACACTGGTTTATAACTTCACTTTTCTTTCTTTTGTAACTTGATACAAATAAAAAATCAAAGGAATGCAAAAACATTTACGTTACTATCAAATTATACTCACTGCTGCATGTGTTGAATTTTGTTTCTATATTTCTGAAAAAAGGGATTCCCTGCGATGTCAATTGCTTCTTCATTTGTCCTTTCAGAGAGAAGATTTTGCGTTGTTGAAGCAAACCCATTAAAAAAGGGAGTGTCCCTGTGGAGTCTTGTTTTCAAAATATTGTGAAGATTAACCCTGCATCTTTCTGAAGTAGATCTTGTGATAAAAGATGTTGGCAACAAACGGATCCTAGAGGCCATCATTTCTGTGAATTTGATCTGATAGGGAAAAAGATTAAAGTATATATTTTTATTTTATTTGCCTTTAAAAAGGTCTCTTAATAATAATAATAATAATAATAATAATAATAATAATAATAATAATAATAATAATAATAATAATAATAATAATAATAATAACACAAAATAATACAAATAATGGTTTTTATTAATGTATGAATTCATAAAAACCAAATAAGATGTTATAAAAATATATCATTATATATTCTGTGAGAAAATAAGTTTACACATGCATAAAATCAAGAGAACTATGAAAATCATTTTCCAACAGTTGTGTAAAATTGCCTTTTTTACATAATATATTATGTAGCCTTGCTATTTCCGGATATGTCTCTATGGCATGTTCAATTTTTTCATGAGCAGGGTGTAAACAACTTTCATAAAATAACACACAAAAAACTATTTCAGAGTCCTTATCAAATTCCAAACAGTAGTCTTTTTAAAATTGAAAAGGAAACAGCTCATCACATGCCATGTCAACGCAGAAATGTTTTGCCAAATATCACCATTTTTTTAGTAGTTAAACCAAGAAATCCCACTGGAAAAGGGAGTCTAAAAAATACCACTTTTTTATTTTGCAAGCCTGTAAATCATGCACCCTTATCATTCTGACAGCTCACCACAAACGGGCGGACACCGTTTATGGTCACAAATTTTACCTGCGCAACAAAGGGGGAATGCGGATGGAATGCCTGGAATGCGATATAATCTTATTTTGAAGGACATTATATTTAAAGTCAATCTAATGTACATCATTACGTTCAAATAAAGTGGAAAAATGCATACATTGTGCCCTAAAAAAATTACTCACTTCGCGAAAAATTTTCAATTTCTAAGCTGTTGATTCATGTTTTACAGCAGGTAATAAACATGACAAGTAACTCGCACTCTCAGTATTTTATCCTTCTGGGCCTAATATAATTGTTCTGCGTAAAGAATTTCAACCATCAGCGGTACCCATGGACATCAATGATAAATTTATGTTAGAGCAGTGTAGCACACACTTTTTCTACTCCTTTTTAATTCCTCCTCTTCCTCTTCTCCTTCCATTTTTTTTAAATTCGTCTATTATTTCTTCTATTTCTTCTTCTTGTTCTCAGTCTTGTTTCTGTTATTGTTATTTATGTCATTGTTGTTTTGTCCATTATTACTGGTCTTGCTGTTGCTGTTGTTCTTTTTCTTCTATTTCTGTTATATTTTCTATTTCGTCCACTTGTTCTTAATGTTCTTCTTTTTCTATTGTTTTTAGTCTTCTTGCATTTCTTTGATTTCTTGTTCTCGTTCTTATTTTACTCCTCCTCCTCCTCTTTTTCCCTCTCCTTTTTCTTCTTCTCCTTCTTCTTTTTCTTTCTTTCCTTTTTTTCTATTCAATGTCAATAGTTTCCAATATTTGGACCATGGATAATTACCATGCACGATGAATTAAAATATGGAAGAAATCTGTGTCAATCTTGACGCTCTAAGAGTGGCATTTTAGTTGAGCTAGGCAGAGGCATGTGCGACCGTGATCGCCTTGTCTTAATGGGTTCACGGTGGGATCACTTCACCTTTTAGTGCCCTCATAATTGGTGCTCTAGGTTAGTGAGTATTGATAGTGCGATATCTTAATAATGTCACTGGAAAAACAAGAAACTCCTGTATAAAGAAACAAAGGTGTGTTTGAGTTTAATACTTTAAAAGATATACATACATGTCTAGATGAGGTATAAAAAGTATAATAAATGACATTAAAACACTTTAACCTAACTTTAAATGGTGAAAGTTTGAGCCAAAAGAGCTGATAAAAACATTATGACATTGTTTTGTACATTTTTATTAAACCTATCACTTAACTTCATTGTCATTCTTTCACATGTATTGAATTTATGAGTAACTAAAGTATAGAATTACAGATTTTCGCTACTACAACAAAAATTTTAATTGAAGCTTTTTTTATTGCAGACATTTTGAAATACTTTCAAACAATTGTATTAAAAACTATTATACCAGGAAATTTTTTGTGAGCGAAAATAAGTATTTAAAAAAATCACCTTACAACTTCATATAAAAAATGACTTTTAACAAAGTTTTGCGTCAGGTACATCTATACTGACATTCTTGGCTATACTTTTTCTTCTTTGAATCCATGAGTATGCTCGTGTTCAGATGAGGGTGGATCTGAAGAATATGAGACTTTAAAATAAAATTTAGTCTTTCAATTTCATTTTGAATACCGCAGTCCCTGACATTCTTATTGGGCGGCTTTGTCCGACCTTACTAGCTCTAGATTCAGGCCTATTGTGTAGAGCGAGATTTCTACATAACCTCCTAGCAGTTTCATATGGGTTTCAAGGCAGAAATAAAACAAAATCTAGACCTACATCTAATGAATACAGACACTCTAGAATCATGATATTTATATGTATCCAGATAGATCTAGTTTTACTGATTTAAGAGGGACACTCCTTAAATCTTGAGGTCCCTAGCCTGTGGGCAATCGATTGGGTGGGTGGGCGGTATTTGATGGGCAAATGGGGGAATTCGATTACATCGTAGTCAGCCAACCCGTGGAGAGAGAGAAACAGACATACACGCAGAACAAGCGAGGGTGAGAAACACAGAGATAGAGAGTTGTGTTGGTGGCTGAACATATCTTATATATCAATTTTAAGAGCGTGTACCCGTGTTCAAATAAACAATTGAATATAATCGAATCGTTCCCCGTCTTTTTGAATCAAACAAATCGTGCCAATACAAGATTTTTTTAAATAGCAACAAAAAGACAGGGCTAGGGATCACAGCTGGCACGTATTTTATTCAATTTAAATAATCGATTTCCGCCCACCCAAATATTTGACCGCCCACAGCCTAGGGACAACAAAACTCAAGAGTACCCTAAGAGAAACGTCAAAATTAAAGGCACTAGAGTGTAATCTGGATCTACCTTTGGGTTATTACAAGTATTTAAAACTATTATGGAACCACGGTCAATGAAGTTAACTCGTAAGTCATAGCTCATGAGTCAAAACCGAAAATAAAAGCGAAAGTTGTATAGAGAAGTAAGAGAAACGTCTCTTTGTCTAAAATCGTTGATGAAAAAAAAAAATTACTAAACAACCCATCATATTAACTATCCCTACCCCTACTGCCAGTACTGGTATTTTCAATTTATTGTTATTATTATAATTGCTCTATTTTATTATATGATCGCATTTCATATTTTATCTAATAATTAAGTTATAATGCTGTGATTTACCGAGCTGCCTGTTATTTTCCACGACTGCTAATAAAATTATTCCAGCCGGAGGACGACAGTCAAGCAGTGAATGTCTTGTATAAAAACATAAAGATCACTAAGGTAATGTCAGACAACTTCGACAGGTAAGTAATTTCGCCATTCTTCCCACCGTCGTATGGAATTCCGCAACCCCTTTCGGAAGAGTCCAAGTGTCCGTCTCAAAATAACTGTGAATAGTGTCTCGTCAAATTAGGCAACCAATGAGGAGTGTTTAAATTTCTACGGTGCGACAATATTCCCTAAAAACCTCAGCTTTTCAGCAAGCATCTATCTCTTCTCTCTCACTGCCGCTTCTCAATACGTGTAATGACCTATTTCGTGTTATTACTCCTTCACTTTTTGCCCATTTTCAGTTTGATATAAATTACGTTTCTTGTGTGTTAATGCATGTTTATGACTTCTAATTTTTTTATCTCATTGCTGGTTTTTTTTTTTACTTTGAGAATTGTTTATTATTAAAATTAACCAATTTGTTCATCTATCCCCTATCGGCTAATTTCGCCAAGCTAGTCGGCAAATTTCGCCACACTGTAAGGATAAAGAAAGTCAGCTGATTGTTTTATAATTTTAGTACAATGGGTGAAAGAAATGAAAAGAAATATGATACCCCCCCCCCCCCCCAAAAATGCTTTAGAAAATGCTATCAAAACCCCGAGGAGCGGCATGTTCGGGGGCTGCTATGGACTTTGGGGTTCTTACAAAATCATGTTTTAGGAAAGTGTTGACTGGATTGGAGAGCGTGAAGGGAGTGCAATGTTACGCCAAAAAAAACAATGTTATTGTGGATAAAATTACAAGAGCAGGGAAGTCACCCCCCCCCCCCCCCCCAAAAAAAAAGGAAACAAATAAAATGAAAAAAAATATAAATGCAAGAAGTATAGTGTGATTGCGAAGTTATCCAATCGCGGTAGTGAAATTATTCTCATGGTGGCAATTCGCCACAATGTTGGTAGTTGTTGTAAAGCAGGACTTAAAACACACAAGAAACAATGCAAAACATAACCTGTCATGAGTCTATCACGATACATGTACTTGAAAAAAGGCCAATTGAGATCATAGATCTAGTCCGCTTCCTCCAATAATACAGAGCACGAAGATTGCACAAAGCAGGCAACCCGTTAGGGCCTAGTGGAGTACCCAATGCGTCGAAATAACCCGACGCTACCTTATATCAAGATTCTAGGGCTGTCACTCTGTAAGTAGATTCCGGATTTCCCTGTAGATGACTAGGTCTAGATTCAGGCTTATTTATAGATCTTCATCTATGTGTCATTATGTGTGAAAACATCATAACCCCGATTTAGATCCACCATTTACTACTATTCAGAACTTCGAGCACCATCTCGATTCTAGTATAACCAGAGAGATCACGGTTTCATTATCAAAATTGATGATTAGTATTAGATATATATGTATAGTCTATAGAATCAAAATATAAAATCTAATCTAATCTAGTATTATAGATCTAGATCTAGGCCTATTCTAGATCTAAATCTATAGATCTATGTAACCCAAGACCACAAGTAACAAGTACTTGTAACTAGAAGCCTCTAAATCTAGATTTAGATCTAAATCGATGGTGATTATACATAGAAAATCAACAAAAGATTGTTGCAGGGGCAAAGATTCATGATTTTATTAACAGGTAAATAAATCACATTTTCTACTAACAACCGGATCGACTTGACAGAACTTTGGGCACTCCTTGAGTTTTGTGGTCCCTAGCTTGTGGGCGATTAAATGGGGTGGGTGGGCCTAATTTGATTATAAATTAAAATTGAATAGAATACCTGCCAGCTGTACTTCTTGTGCTTGTATTTTGTAATTTTTTTTAATTGTAGGCCTATTTGCATGATTTGTTTGATTCAAAAAGACAAGGAGTGATTCAGTACAATGCGGGCAGGGAAGGGGGTGGAGACAAACATTCATGCACATAAAATAGATATGTTAAGCAACCAACTCAAATCTCTCTTCATCTCCTTCTCTCACACTCGCTTGCTTTAGGTCTGTCTGTATTTCTATTTTGTCTCTCTCCCTCTCTCCACAGATTGACTGACTCCGATGTAATCCCACCCACTCGCCCATCGAATTCCACTCACCCATCAATTTGATTGCTTCGGACCACACAACTTAAGGAGTGCCGAACTTTGTATAAAGAATGTTTGCCCAAGTTCAACAAAGCTCTGCAGGTAAACAGCAACAAAATCATGTAAAATAAATTATACAGTCGTTTCCATTAAGAACCTACCTCCATGAAGGGGGGGGGAACAAGAAACAACGTTCTTAGTGTGGGTTGTTATGGGAAGAGAAGAAAATGAGCGTGTGTTTAGACAAAATTATGTGATCAGTTGTCAAGAAGACTTTTAAATAACTCTTTAAACCAGAGCTGTGTCCTTTTAAATAACTCTTTAAACCAGAGCTGTGGCCTGTAAAATCACATAGTATGATGGAAAACAAAAAAATACACTTTTTATCAAAAAACCCTCTGTCAGAACACGGAATGGGCATGCAGGCTTAAACATTTAAAAGTAGTAATGATATGTGGTGAATTTCACATTCCTTTTTTAAAGAAGGTTAAGCCTTACCTGTTGTTTGTTGTTTGTTTTTTTTATAATATATCCAAACCACAGGCCTTCAGTTAATTCTTGTCATTTTATTAAAAGATAGAGATATAAATACATAATCCTTGGTGGCGTTCAAAGAAAGCAAATCAATGTCTTAGTTTTTAAATACCTCTAAATTTTGGAGAAGGGGGGATGTCCAAGAAAGATTTTACTGTCACTGATCCAAACAGCAAAAGAAAAGAAAAGAAAAGAGAGAGAAGGAAGATACGCAGTGAAAACTTTCAAAAACAAACTCTGATAATATACCATTTTTGTGTCTGTGAGAGGATGTATGGTTTATTTTTTTCTCTTTGGCTCTGTTAGAATTCCAGCCCTCTCAATACTCTACACTATACCGATACATGCAGACAAGTCCTAACAGTTACAGTCTAAAATTTATAATGATGGAAACAATCACTACTGTGGCTAAGATTTTATATATTTATTATAAAGTAAAAATGTAAATGGTGGAGATTTGTTTTGGTCACTTTAAAAGGGCGTTCTGAGGCTGAATGTGACGCGAATCCTAACACAGAGACCACTGAAATCTCAAATTTTATAAACTGCTCATTTCTAATCATGAATTATTGATCCCTCTCTCTCTCTTTCTCTCTCTTGTGGGGCACGGTGGTCCTCTCTCTCTCTCTCTCTCTCTCTCGCTCGTGGCTCTGGCTCTCTCTCTCTCTCTCTCTCTCTCTCTCTCTCTCTCTCTCTCTCTCTCTCTCTCTCTCTCGGGGGGCGCGGTGGTCCTGGGGTAGAACATTGGCTTTCGGCTCAAAGGTCCGGGTTCAAGCCCTGGCGATTGCGCTCCCTACTGGTTGGGTCGGTGTCAGTTTAATGTGATCGGCTGAGACAGGAGTCATGGTATCCCTTCCCTGTCTTGTGTGTGGCAGCACATAAAATTGTCAGACGTCTGTCTTGGGGCCCGACAGGAGTCATGGTATCCCTTCCCTGTCTTGTGTGTGGCAGCACATAAAATTGTCAGACGTCTGTCTTGGGGCCCATCTACACTATACCTTTTATAGTGCTCATCTTGGACGTTGAACCAACTCAATAAAAATATATAATATAACTCTCTCTCTCTCTCTCTCTCTCTCTCTCTCTCTCTCTCTCTCTCTCTCTCTCTCTCTCTCTCTCTCCCCCCACACTCTCTCTGACTCCAGAACATATTTGTGTCTTCTTTGTTGATAACCGGCACATTATACCTATTTTTGACGGGGAAGTTGCTATTATATCACTTGTAGCAAAGGCTGTGTAAAATTATGTTCCGAGTACAATTTCAGGATACACCACCCTTACTCACTTGCACCCATGCTGTCGGTGGTTTTAGCTTTGAATTAAGATAATCAAACTAGAAAAACATTGAATTATGAGTCTGATTTTAATAGAGCCAAAGAAAAGAAAATAATCTATTCTCTTACAAAATGCGTTTTATGAGAAATTCAAATTGTCAGACTTCATTTTGTGTGGTTTTCACTGCAGCTTTAATTGTTTTAAATATGAATTGAACTTTAGCATTTATAAAAACTTTAAATGAACTCTTAACCCCCACCCTATTTGCATTCATGATTCAACTGCAACAGCTAATCTAAGATACGGCTGGCGCAGGCAAATGGATGTGAAAAATTGAGGAAGCAACAGTGCTGTTCACATGGTTAATTAATCTTTTCAGTAGTGCACTCATAAGTATCTCCCACTTTTTTTCTTTTTTCTTTTTTGATTAAAAGTTCTATAAAGAATATGTTGGTTTCATAAATAAATGTATTCTTGCTGGTTTCGGCCTTCTGATAACCTTTACTACTTTTATGTATTTTTCTGTGTTGGAAATAATTAAAATAAAGCAAATTATGATTTTTTTTTAAGGTGATCACAAATTCAACTTATTAAATATGTTAAAATAATATATAGCTCTGAGTGGTGTGATTCAGTATGAAACCCTTTTATATGGAGCAACATTCCTTGTAAGTCTCCCTTGGTTTAGAGGAATGGTCGGCGGCTTACAACCTTTGTAGCCTCATTGAAAATTTTCTGAGACAAAAAATGGATACAAACCTCAGACCTCCAACCTATACATCTTCAGAACATCTTGTGTCGATATAAATCTTCAAATCAATTTCATGTCGCATGTTTCCCAAGAATGAAGGGGGACCAAAGTGGGAGCAATATTATGATTTGAACCTTAAATCCCCTGCTTGTCAACTTGGAGCGCTGGCTACTGAGCTATCTTGGCAAAGACCATTTAACGATCGAACTCACTATCAAGCAAAACACTGGAAGTTGCAGCACATGTAGACCTACTATCCAAATAAACATGGTTCATTGTAACAGTGAGCCAATCATTCTTTACATCCCCAAGGGTCCCAAGAAGGATTCTACACGCCACTGGGTCCCAAGACTAGCATCTTGCCTTTCTGTCACTATGTGGTTAAATAGTAATCAACAATGTAAATGCTGATGCTTATAAATACTTCCCTAATAATTATTCCTTCCTCTTTCAAATAATTTTCAGGACCAAGTAACAACCCCGGATTATATGAGGTAAAGTCTTTGTTCTGTCTATCAAAATATTTTTTAATGATTTGTCTTATGTTGAGAGTATAGATTATCGCTTATACAAATGTTTTGGATTGTCAACAAAAATTTGGTAATTCCCCAATTTTAATGGAAATATGTGATTATAGAAATTAAAAGTAAATCTATTAGACGATGTTACAGAATGATGATTGTTCAACTGATTGGATTAAATTTTCAAGGCCTGTAATATGTTCATACTCTTGATCAAAATTGAAAAAAATAACTTTGATACAACAACAAAATTAATCTGTGAGAATGCATTACTGTTTTGTTCCATAGGAAGTCAAGTTATACAGAACAGCAAGAGAAAGAGAAAAGTAAGAATGTGCCATCTGCCTTTCCATTACATACTATGCATTATGAGGCATAGCTTAACATTATCTTTTTCCATTTCAATCTCTTAAAAATTAGTAGTTTTTTGTTGAATTTTTTTCTATCTTGGGATTTGATTTTTTTTTTAAACATTCTGCAAAATAGAAAAAAGGGCATAGAATACATAGAATAATTGGCTGGATTGAAGATTGAAAATGATCAAGTGAGAAACTTTTTTGAAAATAATTTCATGATCATTTGTTTTGAAAATAGAAAATACAATTAGGCATACCTAGATTTAAACCATTAGTTTATTTTAACTTTCACTGCTGTTAAAGTATAAAATATTAATAAATTGACACTCTTAGAATTGTGAGAATCATTAAATGAACCTTCCTCCTCCACAAATTGTTTCTTACAATTATGTTCTACCCTTACTTGCAAACTTGTTCTTTAAATTGTATTTTAATTAGATCTCTTCTTTTTAGGTATGACAACATGGCTGATCTCTATGCGGTGATAAATACACTGCAAAGTTTGGAGAAAGCCTACATCAGAGATGCCGTCTTAGCCAAAGAGTATGCCTTTGTTAATTTATAATATGTGTGGTTTACATAGTTATATTAGTAAGAATTTAAAAAACCTCTTAAACTTTTATATTAGGTAGTTAATATTTCAAGAATGTGTCAATAATTATAAAAATATGACAACAGATGAAAGTACCCTCAACAATTTAATGTTTTGCCAACTATTTCATGCTAACTTATATTTTTTAGGAAAATATGAAAATGTTAAGCATTCCAAACTTTATTATATATTATAAATCTTACAGGTTTAAAGCACTTAACTGATTAACTTTATCAATATGAATTAAAAGTTTTAATCCATTGTCAATTGTATAACAGGATAACAGTATTACTGTATACATCACATCAAATGGTATATATCTTAAATGTAAATTGAATCTCACACCAATCTGGTTTATTTTGTATCCTCCTCCTTACTTAAATTTTTTTTTTTTTTGACAATATATGAATATTGAGAGAGTTCTTTTTTTTTTTTTGCTGCCATGTTTATCAGTTGTAAATTATTTATTTTATTTTTCTAGTATTCAATTTTAAACTTTCTTGGCACAAAACAAATTTGTGTCAATCATTAAGGAAGAAAAATCATATAAATTAATTATCAAGACATTCCCCCATTTCCCTTTTTCATTTTTGTTTATTTTGTTTCCTAAATCCTCTTTATGGAGTAAATCTTTATGCAGAGTTAGTATATAAATGTGTTGTTTTTTTTCTTTTCCCAGTAATTTAAAGGTGTTCTTCAAAAAAATTGAAGTATAGTTTGTTTCACTTAGCAATTTCTATCTTTGTTTCTTTGTTTTTATCAAAAGATATACAGCAACTTGCTCCAAACTCCTTGTACAATACAAAGCAGCTTTCAAACAGGTTCAAAGTGACTTTCCAACCATTGAAGAATTCATGAAAAAGTATCGGGTGAGTTTTTCTCATTTATAAGTTATATATTCTGCGTATGTTTAAGTTACAAACTTTTTTTTAAAAGCTTAGCTGACACATTAGCAATTTCCATGGTGTCAAAGTTGATTAGGATATTATCAGCTGGGAATTTGACTGTGCACTCTCTCCTATATAAATAGTTAAACTCATTGTGGTTATTTGATATGTGCATGAGTGGTACTTATGAAGAGCTACTCACTTAACTATTGGATATTTTTTTGTTGCGTCCTTGAGAGATCCATAAACCTATGAAAAAGCTATCAAGGCGGAAGTGGTATAAAAACTTATTTCCTTCTGGTGGTAAGATCTCAATGCCTTTCCTTTCAATCTTCTGAAAATTGTTCTCCATTCCAATCAATTAGGTTTCTTGTGCAACTTCTGCTTTCAGAGGTTCTATTTAGATTGCATCTATAAACCATGCGGTGTTGTGAGCATTGAGGTTCTTCTAATGTTCTATATAAATTTCTTATACTGTATGTCTCCTGTTTTTTTTTTTTTTTATGGCTATGTTTTTTGGTAATTGACAGTTGATAGAATTTAGAAAGGTTTCTTCTCGTTCATAGGATTTCCTGGGGAGCTGCCAGATAGTTCATAAAATCAGGACAACCTCTGTTTGTTGTGAGTGTTATAATTATCTATATGGGTCTCTTTGCCAAATTTAAATTCATTTCAGCCGATCTTATTTCCTCAGCTTGACTGCCCTGCTGCTTTAGAAAGAATCAAAGAAGATCGTCCCATAACAATCAAAGATGACAAGGGAAACACAAGCAAATGCATTGCAGATATTGTATCTGTGAGTTCATGAACATATAATTATATGTATCTCTCTCTCTCTCTCTCTCTCTCTCTCTCTCTCTCTCTCTCTCTCTCTCTCTC
Organism: Elysia chlorotica; assembly: GCA_003991915.1. NCBI lineage: Eukaryota > Metazoa > Mollusca > Gastropoda > Plakobranchidae > Elysia > Elysia chlorotica. The sequence continues at coordinate 161,092 of RQTK01001004.1, read as the reverse complement.
TCTCACACACACACACACACACACAAACAATGTGTTCTTGTCTTTGTTACACTAGTGGTATTTATTCTTAAAGCTTATATAGAGCATTATATTTAGAGGAAGAAACAAAACATAAAAATACCTTCACATCCAGTCCTTGGCGCTGATGTTTTTTCTAACTTATCATTATGATTGTTCTTAAGGTTTATTAGGCTTTTTGGTTTTATCTAACTTGATGTGGTTGTCAGTGTCTACGGTCTAATATTCTTTTGCAAAACATGTGCCTGTGTGCTTCTGCAACCAAGAAAATTAGATTTAATTCAGACTGGCATCTTAATCTTGATGTAGAAAACTGGTTCTACGTAGGCTATTTCTGCGTTAGAGAAGCTACACTGTATCTGAACGACCAGCATATTTGAGATGGAAGTATGGATCAAAACTAGATGGAATCTAGATTTATATTTTTTAGATATGGGTATCAATGATGATCCTGTACATTGATAGGTTTACAAAGCGTATTTGACAGAAATTGATCTATCACATTATACACATGGCTGAGTCTATATGCACTCAAGATATAATAAATTATATAGTGTTCCCCTTCCCTCTCTGTCTCTCTCTCTCTCTCTCTCTCTCTCTCTCTCTCTCTCTCTCTCTCTCTCTCTCTCTCTCTCTCTCTCTCTCTCTCTCTTTCTCTCTCTCTCTCTCTCTCTCTCTCTCTCTCTCTCTCTCCTCTCTCTCTCTCATTCTTTGTGTGTGTCTCTCTCTCTTGTGCTTCCTCATCTGCCTGAATATGAAAATGGAATATTTTAGAAAAGGAATGTTCAATATATGTCTATTATTTTATTTACTTATACATAACACAGAGCCATCATTTTGTCAAAATATTTTTGAGAAAAATGTAGGTAATCATTTGCTATCTTTGGTAAGAATTCAAAAGATCCATGGGGGCCACAAAGTTACCCCCAAGGTGTTTATATTATTGACAAATTTTTATATTATTAGCAGTTAAGAAGGATTGTTGTTTTTTTATCATGCAGCTCTTTATTACTGTGATGGACAAGCTTCGACTGGAGATAAGAGCTATGGATGAAGTAAGATCTTTTTTGTATCTTTATGCTATTCACAGAAGTGTGAGTGCATGTAGTTATGGTGGTGAAAAAAAAAAGCAGCACATTCAATGACTTGTGGTTTGTTAGTGTGTTCAAGGGGCAAAAAAATATTTAATCAGGAGCACATATGAAATTATTTGTTTTTGTGGAAAAAAAATTAATGATTAATCACTAAAGTTATGCAGATTTCAATGTGATAAATATGATTGATAAAATTAATGCGCGCTTAATTTTTAATTGCAATAAGTCTAAAAAATTTCCCTTAGATTTCAGATACGTTCATAAAAATATTGGTAAAATTTTGTGTTTAAAAAAATTGATTGTATGACAAATAGTTGGTTCTAGGAAAAAAGGCACGATAACAATATAAATGACAAGTTGTACTGCATGATTCATTCAAGAATTAAAGAATACATGCTAAGTTCAGAAAGTTTTTTGACTAAGTTGATATGTGAAACGCCTTACTGCTAAAATTTAATAGACTAACCATGCACATCACCTGGATTCTTTTAATGCTTAAGGGGACACGTTATATAATTTTGTAGTTTCATATATTAATGTAATGATATCAGTATTTTCTTCAGATCCATCCAGACTTGAGAGAACTAACAGAAACTATGACAAGATTAAGCATTCTTCCTGCTGGGTTCGAAGGCAAGCAGAAAGTTAAAAGCTGGTATGTTCTTTTTTATTTGTCCCTATTTTGTGTGTGTGTCTATTAATTATACTAAAGTATAATTTGCTGTAGAAAATGTTTTTAGAAATGCTTGATTAGTAATGGCTATCATTTTTTTTCTATGAATACTAAAAAAGCAAGTTTTGAAGAAAAAATATACGCTAATACGTTTTCCTACCAGAAAAGGTGACTTTCTGGAAAACCTTGATGTTTTTTGCACTTACCATTTTGACGTACGTCTACACTTTTTCTATCAGCCATGCAACCCAAACTAGAGAAGAATAAAGAAATGTTTGTGCTCGCAAGAAAATGTTGGAACAATTGACTTATTTATCAATAAGCGATATTATTTCTCTTTTCTTTTTTCACTTGTCATTGTGTTATCCAGATCGGATTTTCCAACATAATGATATTGATGGACCCCAACATGTTGCTTTCTATATCGTTTATATGTCCAAAACTCCGAACTAGTGCCCATCTCTCTATCTTCACATCTAGTCCTCGACTATGGTTGTCATTTCCAACCAAGGAATAGTTCTGATTTTGTTTGATTTTACTTGATGTTAACCATGGCATAGAATAATTTTTCGTGTTGTCAAGCGTTCTAATGAGCATTGAAAAGCAAGGAACTTAGACCTCGTTTATCGTTATTCGTCCGCATGCCGATGTCTCTATCTTCACACCCAGGCCTCAGCCTCGTCTTCATTTGGCAAATGATTTGTTTGAATCTACTTTTACAGACTAGGCCTCTACTTTAATTTTCGTTTATTTGTCCGATTGTTAGTTATTACTGATCTCTCAATCTTGACACCCAGTCCTCGACCCCCGCCGTTATTTCAAACTTATCACTGCAATTTTCATTGTTTTTAGACTACGTTTGATCTTTCTTGATGCCCTACTATCATGCGAATCATGCGCTCTAGGGCTCTAGTGTTATTTTACACACAAAGTAATGTAGATATAGTTCAGACTAGAATGTTAATCGTAATTCAGGAATCTGCTCCTAGATCTATTATATCTCTTTTAGTCTTTTAGGACTACAGTATCTGAATAACCAGTATATTCAAGATCGAAAAACTGAATTGAAATCTAGATCTATATTTAAATTTAATATGTGCACTGGTCTACGTTATCTAGATATGGGTATAGACGAAGATCCTATACAGCGAAGGCGTTACATAGCGTGATACTGGGGACTCGATCGTTCATATTGCATGTATTTTACACATTATAGAGTCTGGGTACCTTAATTGGCACAGATCCAATGTAAAGGGGGAAAATCGTGGCAGACAGAACACAATTCTACCTTTGGACCCTCCTTGTTAGCCTGCTTGCAATTTTATTTCTTTATCAATAACAAACTCATGCAATAACACATGATATCAAAATTGATTTGCCCATTGGCTTTGTTATACAAGGGTGGGAGAAAGAGGGGTAGGCTCAGTGGCGGCTCGTGCCTTAAAAAACAAGTCGGGCAAAGTGGAAGTTTCGCTTTACAAAAAAGTATTATCAATATCCAATTCCACGACTTGATTACAGAACAAAAGTAAGAATATAAGCTTACACTAAAGTATTGTAAGAACTTCCTGCAACAACAACACAGTTAATAATAAACGTTTATAATAAAAATTATAATAAAACTAATAATAATAATAATTATAATAATAACAAGAACAACAACAATAATTATAATAATGATTATAATGTTCCTTGCTTTATTGTTTCGGCAGTGTTGATCTTTCTGTAATGTATATAGGAGCTCAGCTCGACAAGATTTTAAAGTTAAAAACTTGTCAATGACTTTCCTATTTAAATATGAACACTCAGCGATAAAACCCATGCTGAAAAATGTTTGCGTTTTAGGGTATAAAATTTGACAATCATAACCACCCTTTGTCTAAAATCATCAGGGTTTTTTTAAAGGATGGAATTAAATAGAAATAAAGTTTATCATCATCATCATCATCATCATCATCATCATCATCATTATCATCATCATCATCATTATTATTATTATATTATTATTATTATTGTTGTTGTTGTTGTTGTTATTATTACTATTAATGTTTTTATTATTGTTGTTGTTGTTATTTTTATTATAATATGGCGCACAAAGGGTTGGACGAATCAATATTTGTGGCTTAAAGTGTATATAAAAAACATAACTTTAGACGCTACTCTCTTTGCTAACATAAATGAGGCATAATTTTTTAAGGTATTAAGATATTTAAAAAAGATCTAAGTGTTGCACATAAAGAATGATCTAAGAGTAAGCTATCATGACGCTGAACGTATTTTTTCCTTGGTCGCCTCAAGTATAAGAAAATTGTTTTTTCCCATTAGCTTTTGATGCTCAGATTTATTAGATTTTATCTTATATTATTCCCATGATTGCAGGCTTGACACTCTTGGCAGCATGCAGGCTTCAGAGGAACTAGATGATGGTCAGGTTAGACAACTTCTCTTTGATCTGGAGTCAGCATATAACGAGTTTAACCGAGTCTTACATGACCACTGAAGAAATCTTTGCAATGTTCTTTTTTTTTTTTCAATGAAACCGGTTGCTCTGTTGAGTTTTAAGAGTTGCAAACTAGTTTGCAAAAATACCACACAATGATCCATACAAATCAAAGTCAATTTTTTTTTCGATTGATTTTTCTATTACTCTATCCAACTATGCCCTTCTTGAGTTGAAGTAGTTCCTCACCTAACTGAAGATGTGTCCATCTACTGTAAATTGGTAAAATATGGGAGCTCTTATTTTATATAAAGGACATGTACCTGAAATGGACAATTCAAACCTTGGTGCCTGTTATCTGAGAGACGCCCTTGTGGAATGGCCTAAAATTTTTCTATTTGCTTTGAAATAAAACCTTATCTGCTAGCTTTTTCTTCCTTAAGTCCTTTACTGATATCTATTAATTATAGTCTCGTAGAAACTTTTTAAACTCCAGATATACTGCTCGAGAGATCAAGTTAGAGATACATTTTTTTAATACACCATTATAAGAGTTTGTTGTTTGCAGTCATGGGCAGAAAACTTTTTTTTCATTGTTGTTGTATTTTTTAAAGTAAAATTTTAAATTTTAAGATGATTTTGTTATCCAAAGAGTACCAGTATGTTCTCTGGATATCAAGCAGATATTGTAAAACTGAAACATGTACATTTTTGTGTGTCATTGTTGTTTTTTTTGTGTAATGATTATGCATTGCTTAAATCCCAACTTCATAATTGTGTTATTTCAATATCAAGCTGAATTACTTATTGTTTTAACAATTATTGGCTACAGATCTGGTATTTTTGAAGATATTATCATAATTGAGAAAAAAACAATAAGATCTTAGCCTAAACTACTAAGAAGTGCTTTTGTGGAAGATGAAACAGATAGAGAAAAAATAAGACATGCAGATAGAAGCAGGGAGGAGAAAAAAAACATTCTATATGTATATGTTGAAGCCATTTTTGTTTTTAAAAAATGTTACATGTACATTACTGTATGAATGTATCGACGTAACAAAAACATTTTACACCAATGTTGATTTTAAATCATATATAGAATCCTCTATCGGTAATCATGTCAATTTAATATTTAGAAACTAGGTCAATGGTACTCAAGTGTACTTTAATTCTTATAAGATTTCACATATTTAAAAAAAAAATGTTTTACCCTATGCTGTACAGCTAAATCACTTCATCTACTGTTCTGACAGTTTTGAATATTTCATGCTTGTCTGGGGGTTTTTTTGTAGTTGGATGTCTTTAAATGCTATTGTATTATATGAACACTTTGAGAAGGAAATAAAAAATCTTTTCAAATAGCTCTTGTTAAAACTTTTTTTGTGTGAAAAACTCCCCTCTTAATGTAGTTCCTCATTAGGTTTTCTGCCTGGTATGTCACTGTTGTTTTCCTTACGGTTCTGTTGTAAAGTTACCCGTTATGGTAAGCAAAATCATTTATCAAAGAATGAAAACTTCCTTATTATATATTTTTTGCTTGACTTGCAAAGCTTTCAGACGCAGTTCTGCTTAAAGATGAGTTTACATAGTTTGTGTGGTTTTATTACAAAATAGGCATGTATGCTGCTTTGATAGTGACTGAGGGTTGTTTTTTTCCTTACTCGATTGATTTACCCAATGAGTAAATCATGTTATATTCAATATTTGACCAAAAAATAAACCAACTTCCAATGATAATACACAAAATCTTGGTCGAATATAGGAAAAGTTATACTATCAATAAAACATGTGAAAAGTTGTTGTCTGGCTTCATTCGCAATAGTCAAACCTGTGTTTCAGGGAACGATAAATTTTTATGCAATTGATTTTTGTTTCCTATTTGATGTACCCATCGAGAATAGCTAACAGTTACTGCTTTCAATATCTGGGTGTAAAACAACATATCCATTTATTTACTTTTGGAAAGGTTTGTCTTATTGTTTTTAAGGTGGTTATTTTATTTTCAAATTCTTTTAGATTCTATCAAAGCCCAAAAAAATGAACAGATAAATAATTTGATTTATGATTTAATAGGTGTTGTGTATAGAATAAAAAAGAATTGATATTATGTACATATGCATACACCCACACAGAACTTGTGGCTCTGTTGAATGCAGTTTTAAAAAATCAAGCCTTAAGCTTGTTAAACGTTATCAAATTGTATATCTTTAAATAGATACAATTATAAATACAAGTGAAGCATATTTCCATTGATGTAATCTTTAAAGAGTATACATTGTTTATTTTATATAATAAATATATATTCTTTTTGTAGAACGTTCCTATTAAATATCTAAGATTATTACTATGTATAAAAAAACAACTAATTCATGGCTTATAGCTACCATAATCTAGTTCTATCCCCATCTCTAATTTGCAGATGCCACCATTTCCATCTGTAATTCCCCGCCACCTCTCTCTCTCTCTCTCTCTCTCTCTCTCTCTCTCTCTCTCTCTCTCTCTCTCTCTCTCTCTCTCTCTTTCTCATTCTCCACCTATCTATCTCTTCATATCTCACTAATATTCTAGCTCTATCCTGTTTGTAAGTCTCATTCAGTGCTGTAATGCCACTGTGGCATAATTTCAGATTTCTCTCTCTCTCTCTCTCTTCTCTCTCTCTCTCTCTCTCTTTATCTCTCGCTCTCTCTCTCTCTCTCTCTCTCTCTCTCTCTCTCTCTTTCTCATTCTCCACCTATCTATCTCTTCATATCTCACTAATATTCTAGCTCTATCCTGTTTGTAAGTCTCATTCAGTGCTGTAATGCCACTGTGGCATAATTTCAGATTGCCTTCACCACAGTGTGGTACTGTCTGTGTCTGTGGTGAGATGAGCGTCCTCGTACATGCCTCCGAGGGCCCGAGAGAGAGTGAAAGACTGGTCATTAGGGTAAAAGACGATGGGCGTGGTCTCAAAGCATGGCTCAGAACTACCATAGTCATTACTGGAGATACCGAGAAAGAGAGACATGCATATTTAGCAACTCTGCAATGATAAACCATTTTTTTTTATTTGAACGTCACCAGATTCTTAATTGCTTTTTTTTAGAATAAAATCTGCTCGATAATGTTATTGCTTGGTCACACCAATAATGATAAGATAAAAAAAGGAGAAAAATAAATTACTTTATTCATCTTTTTTTTTTTGGGGGGGGGGGGGTTAAACCTGGAATGAAAATTGTGGAGAGGGATAAAACGTGGGCGGCGGTCGATTTTATTTTCAAACTTTTTTTTTAAAGTTATAGTGTATGGTAAGAATGCGAGAGTGGGTCGTATCTTTTGCTTTTAATTGTTTTTTTCTCGCAGTTAAACTGCAGTGGATCTGAAGCATGGCTGCAGAAAGAAGACAATATGACTAGAAAAACTATGCGTAGAATAGGCTTGTTACTGGTTGGATCAGTTAGCGCACACAATTGGCTAAACCAGTGCTAAAATTAATGTGGGATTACGGGTTCATCCTTCTTCCTGCGTTCTTCCACTTCAGATTCAGCAGCCGCGATCTGCCCTTTTCCATCAACTCTGACTCCCACTTCCCAGCCTTTAGTTTGAGGTGTCACCGGGAGCCTTAAGGATCACCCTTTTTTTTAACCAAACTTTCTTCGACCTGCCAGGCGCTGTCAGAGAGATGACAAGGTCGTCCCTATAGTGTGAGGGTTGTTTGGGGTTTTGCTGTTACATGTACTAGTGTTGTTAGCCGGCTCCATTCGGACTCGTTTGATAAATATTGGTTAGATCTGGCAGCGTGGGTTACTGGGGGAAGGTTGTTAGTTAGAACGATGAGAGAGAGAGAAAGAGAAAACAGCAGCAACGACGTGTGTAAGTAATCATATGACTTACTTACTTATCGCCGTTCCGCATCATAGTCGTCAGACTGCATGTATGCAACGCCTCGGCTTCCTTTTGTATTCAGTAATCATATGGGTACTTAAAACGATGTAGGCCCTATCTATCCATAAATCTGCCCTTTCAAACATTGATAAATGCTGCGCATTGAACCATAAAAATGATAAGATTCCAGCTGACCTGGTTGTGTAATACAATGGATTCTGGCGTTTTGGTGGGGGGTACCCAGGCACTCGCCGTGCCGGACACTTGGCCTGGTACTCAGGTGGCCCTACGGGTGTGCTCGTGAAAACAGGGTTTCCTAGACTGCCACAGATGCCGCGGTATCTTTAAGAATGGAAGGGGGTGGGGGGTTAAAGTAACAAAAAATATTTTCAGTGTACATCAAGTATTGCCAAATCCAAAGAATGCGGGATGAGTCAGTGGCTAGCATATTAAAAGCATGCCCATTATGTAAAAGTGGGTAAGCGAAATGAAACGGACGTTTAGGTATGGAAACGGAAAATTAGTACAATGTAATACCAGAGACATGCAGACAAAAGCACACCTTTTATCATAGTCCGATGCAAAAAGATTTAAAATGAAGATCGAATACGTTAAAATGAAGATCGAATACGTTTTTCGAATTTCTGTCAACATTTCCATTTCTTAGTTTGTTTATTTCTTCGTGCAATGTTATTCACATTCTATGATTTATAGGACAAACGATGGGATCATTTCAACAGCCCGTAGAGAGAAGATTGCTAAGCATGAATTGTTATGTCAATGCAGTATATACAGATCCTAGTAAAATATTGCCACGTGATTAGTGTAAATATGAAAGGAGAGAAGGAGGGGGATGAAGATGGTTAAACGCAGATAGGCAAAAAACAGACATACATAAATAAAGAGAGGAAGACAGAGACAGGGAGAGAATGGAGGGGATGAGTTTATGTGATATTCGATTTTGTTTTTTAAAGCAAAAACTTACACTCATTTCCTAGTGATGGCGATGATATTCGGTTCATTAAGTTGAACAGGCAATAACATTAACAAGAAAGAAAAAAACAGCACAAAATACGTGTAAATTATACAGATGATCAATGAAATGCATGTCCACATACAAAATACAGAATAATGTTAGTCTTTTATGTAGCACATTATCTTACTTGGGGAATTGTCGCCGCATTTTCGGATTGTCTCTCCTAAATTCTTCCTCTATGACCATCTCCTTGATCTTATCCGTAAGGCGTTGACCTGCCGAGGTGCCGTCGTAGATGGTTCGGACTGGGCTTTTGGATTTCCTGGCGGGGTCCACATTAGAGGGACAAAGAGTAGCACCGCTTGTGACACCTTTGCTATCTAAACCTGAATGTGCGTTCTTCAATGGTGATTGCCCTTCCAATGATCGATCAGGTAGACCTCGTGTACAATTACTAGGCGAATCCTTACTTTGATCTTCAGAATGCTTGTTGAGACATGAGTTCACAAGTTTTGTATTTGGAGGCACACCGAATGGGCAGCTATGTAAAGGGTCCTTTAGTGTAATATACGGTTCTTCTTCAATGTTGAAAAGACATTCTGCCTCTCCATTGGATTGGTCGTCTATTTCCTCTTTAAACGTCACTTTTTTGTTAGTTGAATTAGACATTATCAATCGTCTTTGTGTGTGTGTGTATAATGATGAGAAAAGTGGCTAGTTCTTTGTTGAAAAATCCTGTTATGTGCTCTGAAATGGAAGTTTTGAAGCACCATTCAACTTTTTTTTTTTAGAAAAAAGTTATTATTAACTAGCTGGGAACACACAAAATTCGTGGGGACTGTAGGATGGACCAAACTGAAGTATTACAGCTAAATTTAAACTGTGCTGAACTCAAAATTGTGTATCTTCAGGATCTATAACTTTAGGAACATAATATGTTTGCTTGAAGAGGTTGCATCAAATTAAAGAAGGCTCAATAATTTATAATCAGAATAAATTAATAATTAACCAAGCGTTCTAAGAAAACGGCGCACTGTGCGCATTAAAATTTGCGCACGCACTTAGAAAAAAAAAAAATCAATATTTATAGCACTTTCGATTTGCTTGTTGTTCAAGAAGGCGAGGAAGCAGTAATTGTTGTGTCTGTTCATTTAAAAAAAAATAATTTTTAGTTTTATTAATTCCTTAATTTTCGTAAAAAATTTGATTAGGTGTTTAATGTTATTAGTTTATGACTCTATAATTCTCTGGCCCATTGGTAATTTTACTGTAAAATTTTGGATTTTAGGGTGGAGCGGTTTGGATTTGATCGTATGTCTAAGCTTGAAACGAAGACATTATATAGATGCCTTTCTTTCTTTAGTGTGTGTGTTTGTTTTGTTGGTTGTTATTGTTTTTTTTTTGTTTGTTTGTTGTTGTTTTTTTGTTGTTTTGTTTGTTGTTTTTTTTTTTTTTTTTTTTTTTTTTTTTTTTTTTTTTTTTTTTTTGGGGGGGGGGGGGGTGAAGGGGAGGGAAGATGGAGTGGTAATCTGATCTTTTTCAATTGTATTTCAATTTGTAGTGTTTGCTGGTGTTGTTTTGTTTGTGTGGTTAGTTGTTTTGTTTTTTTTTGTTTGTTTGTTTGTTTGCTGTTGGTTTTTTTTAACAATATTGCTGATTTTCTGGTCTTCGAAGAACTTCCTCGAGGATGAAAATTCACATCATGTTTTATATGATGTGTTAAGTTTCCCTGTAAAGAATCCAGATACTCTATTTTATAAATAAATAAATAAATAATATAATATATACATAATACAATAATCATGATCAGTAACCAAAACAATTTTGTAAGTGTACAATAATTTTTTTAAAATTTGTGATTACATTGAAAGCTCTTGGTCGGTATCTAGATCTAAATCTAGATTGTCATAGTGATTGGTGAATCAAAGCAAATAAAAAGAACGAAATGGTTTATCATAACATTTACCCCAAATAGACCGCCGAAGTGTTGCTTATTGTTGCAGAATAATAAAATTATTAGATTATTTTCTAACTTCTATGTCCGTTCAATTTGTTAGATTTGTGTGTGTGTGTTTGGTGTGTGTGTGTTTTTTTTTGTGGTTTTTTTTTTGTTTATCTTTTTATTGTGAGTTTTTTGCTTGTTTTTTTGTTTTTTTTGTTTGTTGTTGTTGATGTTGTTGTTGTTGTTGTTGTTGTTGTTGTTGTTGTTGTTGTTGTTGTTGTTGTTGTTGTTGTTGTTTTTCGTTCTTGTTGTTTTGTTTGTGTGTGTGTGTGTGTGTTTTTTTGTTTGTTTTTCTTGGGGGGGGGGGGGGGGGGGGGGGGGGGGGGGGGCGCAATGATTGTCACTTGTTAGTAATTGTCGATATTGTGAGATACTGCTCAAGAACCCTGTAGTTATTTGGCTTTTTTCAATGTTATTATTATTATTATTATTATTATTATTATTATTATTATTATTATTATTATTATTATTATTATTATTATTATTATTA
>RQTK01001004.1:96907-148982 GCA_003991915.1 Elysia chlorotica | reverse complement strand
CTTCTTCTTCTTCTTCTTCTTCTTCTTCTTCTTCTTCTTCTTCTTCAACGGCTGAGACAGGATTCTTTGCATCCCCGTCCTGTCTCTTGTGTAGCAGCACATGCAAGTGTCAGACGTTATTCTTGCGGCCCGCCCACAATATAGCCTATATATTGCTGACGTTAGTCGTTAGTCAAACGAAATCAACAACTTTCTAGTTATGTCTGTTGACACTGACAACCGAGTAAACTACATACTGGAATAATAATTGAATTTGTTATAGGCCAACCCACCCCCTTTCCTCTCCCCATGCTGCCATGCTGTGACGTCACTGAACTTTTTATGACTATTAATAGAACTATTTGACTACAAACCAAGGCATCCAAAACTAGAAGGCAAAGTCACCGAAATATACAAACACTTGCAGCAAGAATCAAAGTGAGCCATATTTATGAACATCTTTGCATTACGCTGCACAACCATTATTTGGCAACAATAGGTATCAAATAACCGATCATTTATGAATTTCCAAAAAAAACTCAAAACAGTGCGCACATAGATAGGACAGTTTACATATTTGCAGTGTAGGCTGATCGTGTGGGCTGAAAAATACTCTCTAAGTATCACTATGTCCTATCTATGCTTAAAATTAAAGGAAATAAAATCACTTTTATCCTTGGTGTACCAAAATCTTTTCACTTCTTTCAATTCGGTGACTTGGCCTTCTATTTTTGGACGCCTTGCTACAAACCAAGGCTTCCAAACGAAGATGGCAGGGTTTCCCCACAGATTTCTATTAATAGTGCTATTAAAAACCAACCAATCAAATCGCTACTGTAATGAAGACATGCACTGAATGTATACTAAGCTTAATGTAGGCTTAAATTTTAATTTCAGATTTCAGCCCAGTATGTAGTCATCTCAATTATCTGATGCCATGCTCGTTCAGTAAAAATGCCGAAAACTCTTATAGATGTTGATTTTAATCAGACGCTAATAAGATTTTCTTTAAAACAATATAATAAAAATATTAGGCGATTTTTTCTAGTACATTATTTTAATTTTGGCTTTACCTAGGGGTTGAAATCTGTACAAGTTATTGTGGCGCGGTGTCGACTCTCTCGACTGTCGAAGTCGAAGTGAATGATAAAGAGAGAAAGTAGCGAAGGAGGGCTCCAAGTCCAAACTAAGAGGGAAAAGCGCTCTTGTCAGCAATCTCACTGTGACTGTTCTAGATGATCTGTTAATCAAATTTGCTGCATATTTTCTTTTGATCTAGATCTATATCTCTAGACTTCTATTAGGTATTATATTTATACAGTTTATCAGAACATAAAGTCGAGATACGCCAGGTTGAATATGGCTCTCGTCAACATTTGTGATGTGACGGTGCTCAACAACCCAACTTCTTTTTTGAAACCCTTTCAATTCGAAATCACATTTGAGTGCCTGGAAGATCTACCTGAAGGTAATCACACAGATCTAGATCTAGATCTTAATTTGTTGATGTAGAAATCTTATATAATCCATTTCTACAATTGCATCTAGACTAGAATTTTTTCTACAATCTATGCACTAATGCAGATCTCTAGACTACTAGATCTAGAGAGTCTAGTCTAGATTCTAGATCTAGATCTAGATTCTAAAGATATCTTAGAGAACAGGAACATCCTTTTTTTTGTTCTGTAGATGAAAAGATTAACTCTAATGCACACCCACCCCTGCCCCCCATAAATATCCCTAGATTTAAATGTTTACCCTGACAACCAATCTACAATTAAAAAAAAAAAGAAAGACAGACAGGTCACATTGATACAGATTTAGATCTAGATCTACATGTAAGCCTACTTGACTTGATGTACTTGATCTAGATCTAGGTTTTTTTTACTGTCACTTAAGTGGTTTTAATGTTGAACCGAGAGTTAATTGACGCAGAGTGATTTTATTACTGACACAGATTTGACAGAGTGAGATTGAAAATCAACACAAAAGTGTTAAGAAGTGAGAGGGTGATTTTTTATAGAGTGAGTCTGCATGGATTGATTTTATTACTGACATAGAGGGAGCTTTTTTTTTAGTGAGAGAGGGAGAAGGAAAATGGCGGAAGGGCGAGAAGAAACAGAATCCAAGAGCGTGGAGAGAGAGAGTACAATGTGTGTGTAAAAAAAAAAGAGGTAGAGTGAGTGAGTGATTAAGAAGAAAAGGCTTGTAAAAAGATTAAATAAAAGGAAAGGGATTATCAAATAATTAAAAGAAAATAAAGCCACAAGTGAGAGCACAAAAAGCAGAAAGATCTCCAAAAAAAAAGCTTATAAAGAGACAGTGGGAGGAGTGCAGACATAGTCAGTCATAGATATGTGCGGATCAACACAACTGTACATAAAGTAAAGTGAGAACAGATCTGGTTTATGTATTTGTTGTTACATTTCAATAGATTAGGCTGCTGATAGTTTCGTTTTAAAAACAGTTCTTTTGATATTTGTTACTGTTGTAATCCACACACACACACACAAAGGATCGTTTCCACAACTGAAACACCTGTTTCTAGGGAAAGAAGCCATAATCACTAAAATACAGCATTGGTACATACAAGAGTAGAAGAATCTAGTTCTTGATCTAGTAGCATTCTGCACAGTTGAAAGAAACGGAGGCCAAAGTTTGAATAAGTAGGAAACATGAATTAAAACAAAAATGTAGGCCTCCTGTACAAGCTGCCGCCTGCGAATTTGATTTCACCTTGGGTGGTCCAAGAAAAGGTTTAAAAAGTAGGAAAGATATACGCTTCTTTTTCAGGGGCCTGTTTAAGTTGGACAATTTTTATTATAGGATAAAAGAAACACAAAATTGTACTGTGCATGACAAAATTTGAAAAGAAATTAATGTGTAGATTTTATAGAAATATTGAGGCAGAAACATGATCAAATTTTTTTACCTTTTCACTTTATAAATGAGAAAATACATGTCTCTCAATAAGATTCTTTAGGAGACTTTGGCGAGATAATAATATGATTACAAGGTGTCCAGCTTCACTAGCTAAAGCACATGTCCAAGCATACTGCTGCACCACAAAAGCCACCTCAGACTAGTGCTTGTTGAGTCCAAAAAAGCGCAGTTCACACAAGTCCTCAAGTTGTGAGGCTGTGATCTCAATGGAAGAAGAAGAAGAAAATAAGGTATACACATGTATTATAATCTCCTATGACTGCATGGAATTTAACAAGTTATTTGTGCATTGTTATCTATAGAATATTTTGTGAAAATTACACATAGTTTTGTTTACAATTAAAGTAATGCATGGTTATCATGCCCTCTCGTCCCTTCCCTTTTTGACTCTTTATTTGATTTTAGATTTGGAATGGCGTATCATTTATGTCGGATCGGCAGAGAGCATGGATCATGATCAAGTTTTGGACACAATTCTAGTGGGTCCTGTTCCAGGTGGAAAGCACATGTTTGTGTTTGAGGTGAGTTTTCAGTGTGCTCTAATGCATTTATTTATATAAATTTTATAACATTGTTTATATCACATTGTAATGTTACAAAATTTGTGTTGCAATGATGTCATCTATATTTTCCCTCCTTCATTTTAATAAGTAATATATCTTCATTAACCTGAACTAGTGAAAGAAATATTTAGCTTTAAAAATACAATTTAAAATGAATTTTTTTAATGTATGCAACAAAGGGCAGGAGCATGTTTTACTATAAATTTATTTAGCAGATTTATAAGCATGTGCATCTAGAAGGTTGTGATCTTCCAAGTCCCATATATTTTAGATTTTTATTAACTGGGGATGCCACTTTTCCTTAAATTTTCGGAATTATAATCTGGGTCTGGATCCTCCCAAAATCTTGCTATCCGAAAGTTTGCAACGCCAACATATTTATTTTTCTCGAAGAAAACAAAACAAAATGAAACTACATGCCGTTCAGCCTTCATTGCTTGCACTAAGCTTAGATCCACAGACACAAAGACCAATGTCTTGTTTGTTTTTGTTTTTTTAACTGGCTTGTAGATGAACTCAACAAAATGTCAACCGGCAATTTCTGAGGTCACGCCACGTACTTTGGCATAATTTTATAAGTAAAAATGTATGCGTGTTTCTTCCGAAAAAATGAGCGGGGATACCATGACTCCTGTCACAGCCGATCACATTATACTGACACCGACTCAACCAGTTACAGGGGACAATTAAATCTGCGGATTGTGAGATTAGATCCGCAGGCCTCCTGATCTGGAGACCAACTCTCTACCACTTGCGCCAGTTTTCTCTCTTCCCACCCCCTCTCACCCTCTTAACCCACTACCAACTACCAAAGTTCTGGAAATTTTGCCAGGTTCTTGGTGACATCCCTGATTAACTTGCAGTAGAGATAAAGAAAGCAAGAGGATTTTAGGAGTCGGCATTGGCTGTGGGTCACATGTTAATTCCAACAATTGATATATATATATGCAAAATCAAGTTTTTTTTTTGTTGTTTTTTTTTAGTTTACTTAGCGAACTTTGGTGCTGTCATCAAATTCTGTACCATCAGTGGCGCCAGTTTGCATTTTTTTAAATTGACATATCAGAGGTCAATGAAGTTCTGTCATGGGGTCATACGGTGTGACCCGGTTGAGTTTAAAAAAAGAAATGATCCAGCTGGCATCACTGCTTGTTAGGGCTGGCGACTAGGCTAATATAACAAGTTGGGCTAGTTGTAAAAAAGAATGTGGCTATGTGAGCTCAGCTCATACATTTGCTGCATTTATATTCTTCTCTCTTTTTTTTTTTTTAACGAAACTAAAACGCCTACGTTTCTCACTTATATAATATAATTTTAACAATTGTTTTCTATTATATGTCCTGCTTCTCTGATTGTATCAATGCAGTCCAGTAACCTGTTTCCTTATAAATGTTTTAATTTTGTAAAGCATCTATTAAGTTTTAACCCATCAATTTAATCTTAGTAGGTATTTTTTTACTCAAGTCAAGTCATTTTAGTTCAACACATAGTCACTACAAATCTAGTACAATGTGATATTGGCCGTTGTAAATTGATGTTCTATGCTGTTAATCTGAAATATTACTTTTTCATTCAAATGTATAGTTTACAAAGTCATTGACTGTGATCTTTTTGCTCTTGTTATCACAGGCTGATCCCCCAGATGTTAGGAAAATTCCTGTAGATGACATCATGGGTGTAACAGTGGTTCTTCTGACCTGTTCATATCGCAGCAAGGAATTTATTAGGGTTGGCTACTATGTGAATAATGAGTATGATGATCCTGAGCTTAAAGAAAATCCGCCAGCTGAGATACAGTTCCAGAAGGTAAATTATTGGCAATTTTTTATTAAGATCATCTATGCAGTGGTACATAGAAATGCTTAGATTTAGTATGTTATAAACTATAGACACAGCATATCTCAATCCAATTTCCTTCTTTTTTTTGTTTTTATCTTCATGGTCAATTTTTTAGCCCTTACACGTGGCAGTTCTCATCTGTGAGAGTAAGTTGGGGGATGCTTAGTAGTAAGAATGCATCATAAATATTAACCCCTTCGTGCCATACATGACGTCCGACTTACGTCATGCTTTTTTTGCCAAGATGCCATACCCTGTACGTCATGATTTATCCATAGAATAGTGAAAAATCGTCAAAGCCTATGCTAAAATTACTTAGAAATTTGAATTTATCGATATGTTTTCCTTATAAATCAACTCTTCTTGTAAGAAAACAACCTTCAGTAAGGGCGGGCTTTTAGCTTTTCTTCCTCTGTTTACACTCTGTCCATTGCTTTCATTCTCTCGGCCATCATGGAACCTTCAACAAGCTCTAACGATGGTAGTAAGCGCTCTCGAAGAGTTTTGTACAATAAGAAACAGATATTAGACCTATTACTTGGTGATTCAAGCGAAGATGAGGCTTTATATGAAGATTCAGGCAGTGACTATGAAGAGTCTAGAACAAGATCTAGATCTAGTTCTAACCACACCTCACATATAGCGTTTGCTCCTTACAAATTTTCAAACTCAAACCATGCATCACTACATAGACACATATCACCTACGTCACGAAGGGGTTAAGAAAAATTATTTAACAGGTGCCTTACACCAGACGCTGCCTTCGGAATAAACTGCTATTATTATCAGATAATTGAGTGTCTGCTTATCAGTAGTGGATTTGAATTCTGATCATGCTGTCGTGTTCCTATTTATTGAGTCTAGATCACTATATTACTGATTATGAATATAACTGACTGATCCCTGGAATCCATATATCTATTGAGCAGTATGAATAGTATCACGACCTATTCACAAAGTAGAATCATTACTGCCAATGTATGTTTTAAAAATAAGTTCTAATGTACTCCATCCAACTTAAGTAAATTCTTTACTGCAATAGAAAAATCAATATATGTTAGCCGGTGGGTTTTTCTTAAGTGTGTGTGTGCCTGTGGTAAATGAATGCTGCGATTGATACAAAACTTAATGAAATATTTAAATGCGTTATTATTGCTTTGATGACTAAAAGTTACAATATCCTGTGACACAAAACACACACTCTCCAATTAGGACACACAAATAAGGTTGGGAAAGATTCTAATTTATTGTTGGAATAGGTTAGAATAGGTGTCTTAAGCTGAGATAACTTGGTACCCCTCAGTAAAAATAAAACAAGCAAAGGAGAATAGTTAAACTCTATAAAAATTACACGCTAGTATGGAAACTTAAGATCCGCTTAAAACTACATTTGAACAATAGAAAAATTAAATCTATACCAAAATAAATCAAAATCGATTGGTAATTTATATATCAACTAAATTGAACTATAAACTAAAAAGTTAATTCCAAACTCAAAGCTTTAACTGCAGAGTAGACTTGTAAACTCAATCAAATTGTAATAGTAAACAAAACTACACTACTACAGCTACTATACTTCACAATAAATTAGGAATATTGTGCCTAGAGCAACGCCAACATCAACCGCTACAAGTCCAAAACCGCACAATGAATTTAAGCAAGAGTATACAAAGTAACATGGCAAAAATTCAGAAGAGTAGAAATAATATCAAAGCTGTAAAAATAAGGCAATGGACAGTACAATGCATCAAATGGTGACACGACACAAAATGATGACTAAAGTGGTTACTACCGAAACCCGTAAATAGTTGCGACGTGACAATGGCGTGTTTAAAATGGTGACACACAAAAAGACTAAGATGATTAGATGACGACAAAATGTGGCCGACAAGATATTCCTGCGAATCAAAATAAATGCAAACATGTATACTATCTCTCATTAGTAAATTGAAAATACAAAAAATGTATTCAATGTTATCTGCATTGAATTTATAACACAAATGAATTTGACTAAACCTGCCTCATGTTAGGTAAATAAGTATATAGCTAATGTGAATCCTCTAAATACTATCATACAAACTGGATTAAATTATACACCCTCCAGTTTAACAAAAAGACCCAAAATAACAGACAATTTAGGTGGTCCATTGCTGGTGAGAGAACAATCCCGGCCCTGGTTGTACGTTGAGATATTAGCAATCGTTGTGCATAATGTATTACTTACCTTTCAATTGCATTGTTAGATGTAAATTGATAAGTCTTAATTTTAAGTTTCCAATTAATATCTTTGTATATCTTATCCCTCCAAGAGGGAAGCACACGTTTAGTTTTATGTCTATTCTTTTCAGTGTTTCTGGTTTTATACCATGTATTCTCAAATCATATATGTGAAAAAGGAAATCCTAAATGTATTTTACTAGAAATATGAGTTATATATGGAGTCTTGATGTGTATATGATTTTCACACCATGAATAACAATTTTCAAGGTTTTTTGTTTTTGTTTTTTTCAGTTGACGAGGAATATTCTCTCATCAGAAGTAAGAGTGACAAGGTTCACTATTCCTTGGCATGACACTAAAGGCGGTGAAGAAGATGGCGAGGAGAAAATGGAAGAGGATGTAGCTGGGACATCAGAAACTGGTATAATGCCAGCCCCCAAAATCTCAGATGAAATCCAAGCAAGGATCACGGCTGATCTTGCATATGAGAGGGCAGAACGTGAACGAATGACCAGCAAGGGACCTCTAACAGATCCTGGGAATATCTACCCTGATGAAATGAGACATTACCATTCAGAAGATTCATCCAGCTTATGCATGCCCTAATTTGCCTTTTTTTTTTTTTTCATGTTTAATAAAAATATATGTCTCAATGTCATACTACTGTTCCTCTAAACTAGAGCACAATGATCTTTTCTTCAGCTTTTAAAAGCATATCTGCATTTGTTTTGGTAAAAACCCAAAAGACTGATCTAGCTAATTTTAAGGGACTCTGAAATTATTTCTCATAATTTTCCATGTTCATTGCTATTTAACTTAAGAATTTTTTAAAAACCATCAAATCTCTAGCAGAGAGTCTCTATTTTGGGTTTTCGAAGGGGTTCGAAGATGATTTAGCCCTTTAACAGACTTCTGTTCAAAATTGTTTCCCTTGTTCTCTCATAGCTTGTGATTGGTTCATATTTTAAGATAAGATGATTAAAAAAGGGGTGGGGGGTAGGCATTTTGTTTCATCTTCATATTTTGCTGTGTAAGATATAAAAGTTCTTTGACATGTGAATCATGTCATTGTAAATACCATTTTTCTTCATTTGTATATAGTTCTTAATCACACAATATTTCTGAATTTATTTGCTTTGGTCATAAAGCAACATATAAAGTACATGTACTTGCTTTAATAAGCGGTGCCAGTTTTTCGTGTTGATTCTGGCAAAGAGTATATAAAAAAATTATTTTGGTGATGATAGCCTTCATAACTCTATAGGTTATAGTAGTGAATAAGCATAAACAAAGCATTGATCCAATATCGAATATCAGACTACAGATGTAGAGCAAAGTTTAATGGTTGGAAAAATTTGTCACTCTTATCCCTGAGGATGATTCTAACATGTTGCTCCATTTTGCTTTCACCTATTGATAATTAAGGTTGCAGGTTTCTCTCTCGAATTTACCTCTAGCTATAAAAATGCATTTTTTAAAGCATATGGGCATTGATATTTTATATAAATATCCTTCGGGGTGGTGAAGCAAAACGGTCAATTCTTGACTTTCTTCCTTAGCATATTTTTATGTGCTGTCTCATAATAGTTTCCTAATATAGTCAGATCCGGCAAATTGGCAAAAAAAAACTTATATTTTTTCTATATAAAGTCATCATGAAATCGGAAAAAAATATTTCTTTCATTACTATTGAATAGATGTGTTTAGGGTAGATTGTTTGGCAATTTGCACTTACTGTTTTGCATACATGTATTAATAAGCATGTATGGTCCATCAAGTCTCTTCCTGGACTCTGCAACATGTAACGGTGTTTGTTTACGATGCAGGTACGTTAACATGTTAGGGAGAGGGTGTCGCAATGTGTGCCTGTCAGTGCCAGGCAGGTTGTAGGTTACAATGTCCATAGAATCTCAGGTAGATGTCGACTGGGCCTATGTTTCTTCTCACAATGTAATCTGACACCTGTAGGACATTCGCAAGAATCGCGCCAACATCATTGTTATTTTAACGGTAGCTGGGTGTGTGTTCAAATGCGTTTCTTAAAGTTCGACATTTCATTCATTGCTGAACTCTGAATATAAAAGATGGCTAGTAAAAAATGATTTGATTTGTCTATATAGGATAAACTTAAGTTCGCATCCTCCTCCTCTTTCTTCTTTTGCCTCTTCCTTCTTTTTCTTTTTTCTTTTTGTTTTTCTTCTCACCCTCCTGTCTTTATCTCTTCTTCTCCCTCCCCTTTTCCCTTCTGACTCTCTTAAGCTAGAGCTCTTTATATGTCTTTTATGTACTACAGATACTTGACCCGCAAAATCTGGAAAACCTGAATAGTCAGGAAAAGACGCTTTCTCCTAAAGTTTCCTGATTAAGCAGGTCAGGCTGCACTAGTTAACATTTTGTATCCATTCACATATTTATTTGATTCAGAATTAACCTTTGCAATACTCTGTATTATTGTCTTCTCACTCTCAAGAATTGTTTTCTTTAAAGGGTAAAAAATGGAGGGGGGGGGAGATTACTTTACATGTTATTACTAAAATTGGGGGGAGAGGGGGGGGGTGAATTAGAATTTTATCAAAGTCAATTTTGACTGGTGTTGTGCATCTCAGACTTAAAGTGTTTTTTTAAATAACGCAACTCAATCTTATCTACGCAGTCCTTGTCTTGCTACTTATGACAGCTTCCTTAAATGCATATGGTTCACAAACGTTTTTCTTATTGAATTTAGATAGTTCCTGTCGTTTTCGCACAAAGGTAGAGATATTTATATCGTATCTACTTTGTTGTCGTAGAAGGTAAAAACTTATAGTTAATTGATCATTACAAATCATTTTGAGTACATGTATTACTGCTTGGCCATACATTACAATGTGTCTTAAAATACCAAGATAATCGTGTTATCTGAACTGACTTTTCATTGAATCTTCTTCTTAATCAACATGTCTCCTGGGGTGTCACTTTCTTCTTCCTTGTCCCAAGATAGTTTCATTCTATCTCATTCTGCATATGATTATGAATTAAACTTTTGACTTAATTGGTGCAGCATTCACTTGTACCTTGGGTTACATGTATGCTACACAAGTAATTTGACAGCAACATGTTATGTTAGTGATCAAATAATTATAACTTTATTAGTCCATGTTGCAATTTTTTATATATAGCTGTAGTTTAAAAAAAAAAAGTAAATTTTACAAGACATATAATCCAGATGCAACAGCTTTGAAAATTCTTATATTAATGCGAAGTTGTGGATAAGTAATCATTTTTCATCATCAATCTTAGTTACATGACATTTACATTTCACTGTAAAAGGGAGAGCACTTCCAGTTTTTGCTTTTTAAAAACTTCAATTTACAGACCACTGTACATTGCTGTTTAAATGCATACATGGATAGACATAGGCACGTACGTGCAATATATTTTGTATGACCTTGATTATGTTCATGTAAAAAGCAAATAAAAAATTTTTAAATTTGTTTGGGTAGTTTTCTTTTGTGCTTTTAGTACTGCACAGTCAGTACTTGTGGAGGGATTTAAAATGTGATCTTTTTTTAATTTTTAAAAAATTCCGCCTCTGTTTTAGCCACAGACGAGCAGAACAAAGGGTTATTTTCAAGTAGAATGGTAACTTTGTTTTATTTGAAACATTTCATCCATTTAGCATCCATTTGTCCCATAAGAATAAACATTAGCATCCAGTATGGGAAAGACCTTTTTTTTTAACTTCTGTGGTTGGTTGTACCACCGGCACGTGCCTGTATGGTAATTTGTGGTTTTCATGTCCAAAGTTGCTTAACATGTCAGTTGTCATCTGATTCTGATTGTGGACTTATCTAGAGCTAGGTTTTGATTTTGGGGAGAAATATTGAATCAATTGGAATTTGTCAACTAACATAAGTGGTAGAGATATGGTCTTCAGATTAGGTCTGCGGATTAAATCAGTCAAAAATGTATTTGTTCAATTTCATCCCCTACTGGTTGGGTCCGTGTCGGTATAATGTGAACTGATGAGACACGAGTGCAGGCCTTGTTTCGTGTGTGGCAGCACATAAAATTGTCATACGTCAGTCTTGAGGCCCATCCACACAAAAAATATTTATATATGCAACGTCCAACAGCACTATTTAGACTATTCTGTGTACGGGCCCCAAAACTGATGTCTGACAACTAAGAAGTAAAAGTAAAAGCCAGTACTACTTCGAAAAAAGAGCCCAAAAAAATCCTTAAAATGTAAAACTTAGAGATGATTCCTTTGAGTTGGTTCCCTTAAGAGTATACTTTGCTTGCACGGAACTGATTGAAAAAAAAATATTGTAATTGTAGGGAATAACTAGAGACGGTAAACCGAAAATATAAAAAAAAACACCATATATCATGGCCTAAATAAAAAGAAATTTAATGCCAAAAAAACGGCTTGTCAAGCGCAGGTCCGTCTCCCTTTTTTTTTTTTTCAAGTTAAAACTTGAGTGTTCCTCCTTCTCACCAGTTAAACTTAATTTTTTTTTTTTTTAATGATGGGCCTACCATCGTAATGTACTTGGGAGTTGGGAGGGTCCTTTTTTTTGTCACCCGCCAAGGGATGTCACTCTTAGTGGTTTTCAAAAATTAGTCCCCAAAGATGATTAGCCTATAGTATCTTTTCTGTGTTTTAAAAACCAAAATAAGATTTAAGTACTTTTATCTAATCTACTACTGTACTAGATTTACGTGTAAGCTTACCTGCGTGACTTTAATTAAGAGTAACACAGAATTGGAGTCAAGACTAGATCTAGAAAGCCCTGCGCCGGATCAGCCAGAAATTTAAAAAAATTCGCTTTTCAGACTCAGGTGCACCCATTAGGCCTATAGAACGATCTAGAACGATCTAGAGATCTAGACCTAGACATAAAGGACCAATTATCATGGCTCGCAATGAAGAAAAACAGCTCGCCAGATTGAATCGATTTTATCTACAACAGCAGAAAGAAGGTACCTAATGTTGCAGTTGCATATCATCCCAATGGTTTTATTGTTAACTTTTAATTTATTTTGAAAGTAGCTAGAAATCTAGAAATCTAGATTAGACCCAGCCCTGCAGCGGAACATACCGGAACCAAAAAAAAAGCTGAACCTAACAAATTCATTGTCAACTGATAATTTTTTTCTGCTTTTCACTTTATTTTAAAGCTTTAAAAATTGATCTAAAAAAAACATGTTTACTTGTCTCTCGACGGGTGGAGACATTTCAATAAAATACAAAAATATTATTAGCATTATAAATAAATTTCAATACATTATTTGTACTATTAAATTATTAGCATTATTATAATGTTAGATACATGTAATTGTCAATCTTTCTTTTAATTGCAATGAGGGGAATTCAAGATAGAGATTTCAAGAGCTTTTTTGCTATTGTAAACGTCAATTGATGGGATCTTTTGAATTTTTGCATTTATAATTTTTTTCTCCAGATGAACTGAAGAAAAGACCTCCAAGACCCAGACTGGTAAATAACACTTTACTTTCATAAACACAATTAAACGTGTTAATGTATATATTGCAAAGAAGGTAGATCACACGTACACAAACATATAAAATAGTTTTGGTGACCAACTTGTACAACAGGCTGATATTGTTACAAATAAAAAATCTTATAAGATATAATAAGAAATAACTTTTCCCCCACTTTCTCACAGCCTTCCTTATAAATCTCCCTAGATACAATTTCGATCTGTGGGAAATTGTGAAAAGTCAAAATGGCTTTCGAACAAGTGTTTTATGTCATGTGGGACTTTTTTGTACTAACTTACTAAGTTTATGAGTAGAGAAAGTAAAAATTGTGTATACATGCATGTAAACTTTTCTCTACTTCAACCACATTTAAGTCATTGAAGGACTGTGCTGAAGGAAAAAAGATAATTGTAAATGAAATTTAAAGAGCCAAAAAGATTATAGACCGGTAGAAGGAAGGGATAATTGTTTTATCAAAGTATAGTTTCATATAGATAACAACCATGAAGCAATTTTAGTAAATATTTTTAAAATGTTCACGTAATGAGATATATATTATGCATAAACCAAACTTTTTTTAACCTTTCTCTCAGTTTTGACATGAAAGCACAATTATCTCAAGAAATAGTTTAATTATTAATACATTTTTTTAATGTCAACTGTCATTTTGCACATTTATGTACTGTCATCAATTTGACCAAATCGTAATGGATATATATATAAATAATCATATAATGCTAAATATTGACTTATTAATACTAATAATCGTAAGAGCAATAAACATAGTGCTCCTACTACTCTTGCACCTGCTCCTTCTTATTTTTAGTTCTTAGTTTAGTTAGTTACGCCTCTTGATTCCTTGTGGAACATAGGGCCGCAGCAACTCCCCTCCCCCTGACTCGGTTCTAGCTGGTCCTCTTCAGCTTGACCCATGTGTTACCAGCAGCTTTTATCTCTTCATTGGTGCTTCTCCACCAAGTCTGCATCGGACGGTCGACCTTTTTTTTTCCTTGAGGATTCCACTCAAGGGTTTGCCTTGTAATATTGGATACAGGGTTTCGAAGTGTGTGGTCTATCCATTTACATTTCTTTATCTCTGTCTCAATCATGGTTTGCAATGCAGTTCTTTGTTGAGACAACTTCACACCACCTTATGTTGAAGATATCTCTGAGTCATCTGTTGGTGAATATTTGTAGTTTTTGAGTGCTGGTCTTGGTGATGCGCCATGTTTCAGAGCCATAGAGTAAGACAGACTACGTTGGTATTGAAGATCCGGATCTTGTTTTGGACCAATAGTGCTGTAGAACTCCAAATTGGTTTTAGGGTGTTGAAGGCATATCTAGCCTTGTTAATTCGGCATCTTCCTGACTGTGCTCCTGTCTTTGCTTACAACACTACTAAGATAGTCCTGACTTCTTCTGCCACACGATATAGCTTCTCTTGTGCATCCTGTTGCTTTTGGGAGAGAAGGCTGATATTGTCTGCAAAGTCAAGATTCTCCAGCTGCGTCATGAAAGTCCACTGGATATCCGTCCTTCTATCTGTTGTAGACTGCTTCATAATCCCAGTCAACCTCCAGAATGTCGGGGAGAGCAAGCCACCATGAACGGTTCCATCAAGTTTCCAGTCAAGGATGACTTGATAAGTGATGTCTGTGTAGAGTTGTTGGATGATGGAGACAAACTTTGTGGAAAGTCATAGTGGTACATTAATCTCCAGATGACATTTTGGGGGAAGCTGTCAAATGCTTTTTGAAAGTCAACGAACACTGCATATAACAATGATATAGGGGGGTCTGCCACTCCAGTGACTGCTCGGTGATGATGCGCATGGTAGCTATGTGGTCTGTGCACGAATGATCTTGTCTGGAGCCTGCTTGCTCGTCACAGTCTCTTGTCCAGGGTTGTCCTCAGCCTCTCTAACATGATTCTAGTGACAACTTTGCACGGGATGGATAGAAGTATGATTCCTCACCAGTTTCCGCAGGATGATGGATTCCCTTTCTTGGGCAGCTTTACAAAAAGTCCTCTTTTCCAGTCTTCTGGAACTGCTCTCGATCCCAGATCTTGCATAGGAGTGGGTACAGCATGTCAGTTGAGATCTGTTTGCTGGCCTTAAGAGCCTCAGTTCGTATACTGTCTGGATCTGCTGCCCTTCCTGACTTGAGAGACTTATGGCCTTGGCGATCTCTGCCTTGCTGGGAGCATTAGTTTTTATGTCAAGGACCTTAGTTGGTGGTGGGATATCTGGTGGGGCAGGTCTGTTGAGCATTTCCTTGAAGTGCGCTGCCCATCTTGCCCTCTGCTCTTCCTATAGTGTTTCCATTCTTGTCTTTGACAGGACAGCAGTCCTGGTGATCTCTTTCAGTCTCTTCATGTTTTTTGGCTCCTGTAGTAATTTCTTTTGTCTTTCCCGGCACTTTTCTTCACCTCTCTAGTTTTCTTCCTGTCTTGAGCTTTTAGTGTGTGCTTTTCGTCTATGTTCTGTGTTTGGTTTGACCTGGTGTTTCAGGTTCTTTCTCTCAGTGATGAGTGTGCAGGTGCCATCTGAGGTCCACTTCTTGTGTTTCTTTGTCTTCTTGTCCAAAACTGTTGAACATGTTGTTTTCCAGGTCTCTTTGCCTCTGTTCTTCAATTGTCTGTTAATAAGGCGAGCACACTGAACTTGTTCCTCAGTATTTTGAATTGCTCTGAATTTTGCTCCTTTCTTAGGCACGGTACAGTAAACTTGTGTTCTGGTCGTCCGGCCCTGTCATTGAAAGCCTTGAACTTGGTTTTAAGTACTGCAACAACCAGGTGGTGATCTGATGCTGCTTCCGTGCCTCGTTTTACGCTTACGTCGTGCAAGCTCCATTTTCACTTTTTGGCAATTGTGATGTGGTTTATTTGATTTTGAACTTGCTGTCGAGGGAATCCATGTTGTTTTATGGATGGTCTTGTGCGTGAACAGAGTGCCTCTGATTATCAGGTCATCAAAGGAGCAAAACTCAGTGAAAAATTTTCCATTCTCGTTCTGTTTTCCAGTGCCGTGAGTTTCCATGATGTGCTCAATGTTTGTGTTGTCTGTGCCTACATTAGCATTCAGGTCTCCCAACAAGTCTCTTTTTGAGACTTTGTCGATCACAATCTCAATATATTCATAAAAATTAACTTTCTCCTTGATCTCTGCTACATTTGTGGGAGCATAGCACTGGATGATGATGACTCTATTGCCCTTCAAGTTAGATCTTCAATGAGAATCGTCGTCGATGCAGGCTGCCAAGACACTAGTGCTCGTGTTGCCTCAGGTGTCATAAGCAATGCAACTCCATTTTGTGTATGCTTGACCTTCATTTCCTAAGTGGACTGTGGTGTTTCCATTGGCTCATCTTGTTCTTTGCGTCTCTGTCCATCTGGTCTCTGAGTCCCAATACATGCATCTTTAAATTTTACCTTTTAATTTCTCCACATACTTGCGCAGTTCCTGTTTATTTTAATTGATCTGAATTTTCATCTGCCTTTAAATTTCAAAATGCTCCAAAGATGCAAAGTTTTAATTTTATTATGAACATTTGATACCCTGATTAAGTTTTAATTTTATTTTGAAATTTTAATACCATGATTATAATATTTTATAAAAAGTGACATTTGATTATAATATTTTATAAAAAGTGACATTTGATCAACAAAATAACAATTAATCATGCATTTATAAACTTAAGAATATAACATCTGGATTGAAATTTAGTTTTGCTCTTTCCAATGTGCAGGAGGTCTTATCCACGTTGGATGATGTAAAAAAATGGATTCCTTCAATACTCAAAGACATTGAGTTTTATGTTAATGTAAGTCATATATCTATATTTTATGGTCTAAGACCTGGACTTTTTTTTAATAGCACCATCAACAGCGACAGGTGTAATGTAAAATACATGATCTATAAATATAATAATAAAAATTTAAGTTTACAGTATGCAGTTCAAATCACAAACCTACCATCATGTCTGCATCAAACTAACTACAAGTATTGATTGGCAAGCATTTTTCAGAGCTTCATAAAAGATATAGATATTTGTGAAAAGAAACATGTGTACATTAAAATATATTTCATGATCATTTTCATTAATTTTGTTTAGCAAACATGTATTATAGCTCTTACTTTTTAAATTCTGTTTTAAAGCATTCTCCTCTAATGAATTACTCTATACAAGGGAACACTTTGTCTAAATTTAGAATAAGTACTTTTAGTAAGCATATTTATTTAAATAACTTTTTAGAAAGTTTTTCTTATCATCACAATACAGTTTTAGTTGTATGAGAAGTAGAAAAAGAAATAGTACAATCAGAAATTTCTTGTCATGTGTCTATAAACCAACGAAATTGACTTTTTAAACACTTAATACAGAACAAAATAAACTTTTATTAGGATGTTCAAAACCAAAACCTCCATATAATTACAGGAGGCGTGAAATGTTCTCCAATAATCCAGATGGAAAGTCAAGCTGTGTTAGAATCCCTTACAGAAAGGAAAGACATAACATTATTGATGCAGAGGCTAAAATACAGAGCGCAACCAGCGAGCAAAAAGTTAAACATAATCAACAAACGTAATAAACAGTAACTGTAAAAACCAAGCTTTGCCAAAGAATCTAGATCCTTGAGGTCTAAAAATGAGCCCACATGTAAGATCTGAAAAAATTAACTCCCATAGCAACATTCCTCAACACCCCCTTGAGAGAACATATCAGCTTTGAAACTATAGAAAGAAAAGGGCAATATACAACAGAAGAACTCTAAGATCTAACATGCACATATTTAAAAGCAAAGTATCCTAGTACAGATTGGACTCGAGTGTACACGGATGAATCTTCACAAAATGCCATCTCAAATGGAGGAAGTGGAGTGTACAGTCATGGAAAAGCCAAATGGGTAAACGATAGAAAGTATCATACCCACTGGCACCCACTGCACAAACACAAGGCAGAATTAGAAGCTATCAAAGAAGCACTGTGTATCCTGGAGAAAGAAATACCTGTGGAGAAATCAAAAGCAGAGATTGTGATTTTGTGATTCTGAGTGACGTAAAACCAGTCCTAGAAAAACTGGAAGATCGTCCAGCTACATAGTTAAACTAAATCAATGAACCTCTACACAAAATTCATAAAAGGGCAGCATGTCTGATCTTGCAAGGGATCCCAGGACATTGCAGTATATATGGCAATGAAAGAGCAAATGGCCTGACACGCAAGTAAAAAAGGAAATCACCTTCCAAGAAGCCAAAACCATCCTCAAACTCAAGACTGTGAGAAAAAGACAAATAGAAGGAATGTCACCCAAAACACAAGTATGACAGTATCTATAGTTTGAAAAGACTATCGCAGTCTCAGAACTGGGTACAACTGACTTAGGTACTACATGTATAAGATTTGCAAAATTGGACCTTCCTACCTGTGCTTGTGTGGTGCAGCAGCAGAAACTGTATAGTATGTGCTTCAAGCCTGCAATAACCATGAAGACATCAGGAGAACTGTAGCCTATGGAGCCAGCAAATGGATTTGCAAAGTCAGCTCTACGGATCCTTGGAGGACTTAGAGAAAACTGCAGCATATGTTGCCCTGGCAGGAATTGATGTGTTACACAACAACATCGGAGAACAAGAAGAAGAAGAATAGGAAGTGTTCAGTGGGTTAATTATTCTTTTTTTTTTTTTTTATGAAATGGTTATGAATTGCATTTATTACTTCTTTTGTATACTTTTAGTGAAGACATGTTTTCTTTTATCTAGCAAATGGAAGTTTCTTGCTACCCAAAGAAAACTATAGAAGAATTTGAAAGGAGAATCAGCCAGTTAAGAGGAGAATACAAGGCATTTGTGGGGAAAGCTCATCAACTAGAACCTGACCTTGGTGCTACACCATGGTCAGATCGCCCTTACAGCAGCAAAAAACAGAAACTGAGCAAAGGTTTGTTTCAGGTTTTTTTTTATATTTCTTCATGGCCATGTAAAATCCAGAAACGTAATTGGAAATTTTTGTTTTAACCTACAAATATTTGAAAGTGCACGCTCTAACTTGCAAGTTGCCACCAAAAAAAAGTTTTTTTTAACAAATGTTTGGAGTAAAATCTTAAGATATCCTTTATATATCATCTTTGATTCCCAATGTTATCCATGTGATAAATAAACCCTCTAGAGCCAAATTGATATTTCAATGTCTTTTAATTCATAATAAAAGTACAGGAATAAAACATCATAAAAATAATATTCTTGGTTAAAAAAATAAAATAAAAGTGGTATTTTAAAATAATTAATTGTTCCTTTTTCTGCTGGAAAAAAAATTATCATATTTTTGTATTGGAAGTTCTTATTTTCTATAGGTATATTTTTAATTGTTCATATTTTAGATGCAGATCTCATTTAAAAAATAAAACTCAAATGGCTTTTCATATGTTGCCCGTTTCCTGTATATAAAGGTAAAGATTTATGTATGTGAGAAAATACGTAGTATTATTATATTCCTCAACTTTTTCTCACGAGGCAACATGGATCTCTAATTGGTGATTTACCAATCATTTGCATTAATCTTACTCAAAGTTAGATTCTAAGTTTGTGGATTACCATTGAGAGGTTTACACTTATAATAGACTTAAAATCTCTTTCCGAATTTCACATTTTTCTGCAGAAATTTCATTTTGTGTTGGCACATCAGATTTGGAGACAATACATGCTGAGTTTGTGCAAAATGTACATGTATACCCACATGATGGGAGAAGCCTATGTCTTGAATAGATTAGACTGTTTCCAATAAGTTAAGCAAACTACAATGTTGTTTTAGCAATAAAAACATGGTTTTCTTTTTGTTTTCCTCAGATAAAGCCATTGCTGAGGCTGGTGCTGAATCTTTAACAACTACAGAAACAGCAAGCTGTGACATAAGCGTGAAGGATACTAATTTTGTTCCTCTTTCAACACCTCTGCTTCTTCAAGCAAAATCTTTCCCTGAATTTCACGGTTGCAGGAAACCTGAATATCATGTTTTACCAGAAACGAGCATGGTCAACCAAGACCAACCTCTTGACTTCAGTTTTACAAGGACCAGAGAGCCAGGCGACACTGGACTCCTTAGCAATGCCTGTCAAGATAGTACTTCCAGTAAATCAAGACTGAATGATCAAAAAGTTTCAGAAGAAGAAAAGTGTACAGACTCAATCAGCATGGAAAAGGATGCCAGTAGCAAAAAGATTAGTTTTGATGGTGAAATTCCATCCCCAAAGAACATTACCAGTTGCTCTTCAAACCAATCTTTGAACCTCCCATATTCAGATTCATCATCAGATGAAGAGACGTGACAGAAGTGATTGTACCATAAACTGTATTCTCAGCAGCAGATTAATTTGAAAGCATGTCTTCTTCCATCTAGATAAAGACTATGGCAGCCCTCTGATGGGATCTTAGTTGCCCATTCCAGGCTTGCTCAGGGATTACTTCGACTGAGATAAGGGGCAGGCAATATTACTGAAATGTAAAATTTTCTTTAAAATGGAGCACTTATTTCAAAATTCAGTTCAAATTTTGTCAATGGTTTAATACTTTTTCTTGATGCATGAACATGTATTTATTGGATTGGATCAGCCTAAACCACAAGGAGACTTATATTGTGCTGATCATAACTATCATACTAATTACTGTGTTAATTTTTTGTTATGATAATGTCATGTTTCACCAAAAGAGAAAAATGATTATTGTCAATACTTAAGTGAACTTTTCTTCAGAATAAAGAGTATATACCTTTTACTTTTGTGCCAATTTAGATTGTCAATTAGACAGAAATTCTACTTTGTCAGCGTTAAACATCTTTTATAATTGTATAACTGTTTAAGCGTTAAATTAAATGTCAAACAACAACTTCTTCAATTTGGTTTCTTAAAATTACTTGAACATAGAAAGTAATTAATAATGTAAAGGCATGTAGATTTTAAAGATCTCTGATTTTTAGTTGTTTTTTTTTTAATGTTAATATACTTTGGTAAAATGAATAACCATGATTTTGGCATTCTAGAAAAATTATAGGTATTTGACATGACAGATATGTTCTAGTTTAATCCAATATTGGAAATGTTTTGTGTTGTTTTTTTGTTTGTTTGTTGTTGTTTGTTTGTTTGTTTTGTTTGTTTGTTGTTTTTTGGGGGGGGGGGGGGGGTTACAATATCTAAGGTACATGTATTTATGTTTATTAGTTCATTGGTCTTATTTTGTTTTGTTGTTTGTTTGTTTTGTTTTTTTATTTCATTCAAAGAAAAAAAAACAAAAAAAAACTTGAAAAACTAGAATAAGTGCACTAAAAATATAATTTAAAATGTTTTCTGTAACAGAAACGGCTTTACTTCACGTTGCCACTGTCATAAATAAATAAATTTGAAGGTATTTTTCTATTTTATATTTGTTTTTTTTTTGGTTTTTAACACTGTTGCATGTGGTGTCATGTGTTTTTATCTGTTTTCCACTTTTGTCACCAGACTTAAGAAAAACAACACACAAACAAAGCACAAATGAAATATTTGTTACAAATTCAGTGAAAGAGGAAAGGACTTGGACCAAGACTTATGAGTATAACAGTTATTGGTTTTATTACATAGTTTTGGATTCCCTAAAACTTATTGTTTACATGAGGGGCTGTTATAAAAACATTGACAGTGCATATTTTACTGCATGATACATTCAAACAGATTCACCCATCATTGAATATTCTCTCATTCATCTGAGCATGTAACTAAAGAAAAAATAGTATGTGTAAACTGATGTAGTCATAATTATTTCAATGGATCATTAAAATTGATGAACATGCATAGAAATGAGCATGATAATTGATATGCAGTTAACTAAAGTGCAAAATGTATGTCATAATGATGCTGGCTTAATGAACGTCAAGCTTTTAAATCCTTGTGCAAAAAAGCAGTGGCAATATATAATAGGCAGTAAAATAATGTTAAATTGTTTTCTAATGGTGCAAGGGCAGGCTTACAGTACAAAACTTAGGGATATGGGTAAAAATTATGATTTTCTTTGATCAATCCTCAGATGTCAAGATACATGATCCATTTTTCAAAATCATTTTTTTTTTTAGAATTCATGATAAAGTTTTAAGATTCAAAGCATGTAAATTTAACCCCTGCTTAAAACTATCATGCATCTAATAGCAATCGGATCAGACTTAATATAAATAGTAATTATAGAATCAGAACTATTAATTTTACGCCTTTTATTATAAGTTTTCCTCATATTTCTATTTATTATACTGTACAGTTCTACTGGTTCCAAAATAAATCTGATCTAACATAAGATAAATGTACCTGCTCTGATGAATTTTAGGAACAGTAGCAAAGTTATTGTAAATTGTCCTGTTTTTAATATTTTGCCACAAATTACCCTTGTTATTGTTGAAATGGGCAATTGAATGCATTGAAAATAGTATTTTAAGGGACAAATTAAAACAACGTATATGTTTATTTTTATTTATAGGAACATTCAGTATAGTGGTATAATAGTCTGGACTATGATTATAATTATATATTTTAGTACGTGAGCTAACTTCAGGCAAGTATGATTTATAAAAAAAAAAATTTTTGCATAGACAACTTTGCATTGAATCTTCAACTCATTCTCTAGATACATCCTGATCATCCTTTGTCTCTTCATTTACTCTGTTGAAACTACTTATAAAAACTTGTAGATGGAAAGTTTTTTGTGTTGTTTTTTTTTAGAAATAAGGTTTTTATTTCTGTAACAGTTATTGAATTTTACAATTCTTCGTGGTTTAATTTTATAAAGATTGGACATATATAGGAATTTGAAAAATTATTTTTATACAGATATGTGCCATAAGAATTATTCAATTACACCAGTAAGCTAAAAACATACGCTTTATGACTAGTTTTATTTTGATATCATAACATTATATTATTATATATCTTAATATTTTATATGAAGGCTAGTTATGTACTGGTTTAATCACCAATTATATCTTGATAATCTCAGAAGATATGATGTACAAGATATGTTATGCAGTGTTACAGTTAAGGACAATCTTGAAATCACATCCTGCTCGAATAACGACAGCAACATCTATGCTGACATATCCTTTACATATAATAAGCACACAAATGGACATAAACATACTGTACTTCACTTAGCTTAAAACCTATGGCTTTATATGACCACATAATAATGCACCTTAAAAATTCATTCTTTAATCACTGCATTCATCTTGAATTTGCTTCAGTAAGCTTAAAGCAAAAAATCTTTTACATGTTCAAAAAAGGTCTCAACCCCTTATGTATTTCACAGCAGGCATTGAGGCAGATGTGAAAGAATCCTCCCACCCACCCTTAAAAATAAAAGTCTTCAAGCACCACTGTTTCATTGGCTCATTAAAATGGTAGGCACTAAAACTTGAGTCTTTCTGATGGAAGATCCTAGGTTGCTGTGTTTTCATCACAGTTTTCACTTCGGCAAGTAATGTGGCCCCTCTGGACAAAAACAACACATATATTACTTAGAGAGTAAAAACAAATAATTTATGATCACAGTGATCGTCGGTTATCAGAACTTTAAGTTATATTTATCTTAAAAGTTTCAAAGATTTTTTGTGATAAACTTGCAAATAACATTGATGCATTATATTACAACAACAAAAGTTTTATTTGTAGTAATCAAACTGAACACCATAAAAATATATATTTACCAGGCAGTCAAGCAACATAAGTATCTGTCAAGATCCTAAAGTCTGGTACATGTAGTACATACATATGTAACAAAACATACGTTTATTTTCCTTAGTGTTAAGCAACATAAGTATCTGTCAAGATCCTAAAGTCTGGTACATGTAGTACATACATATGTAACAAAACATACGTTTCTTTTCCTTAGTGTTAAGACATTAAATTAAGCTTGAGCAGATATCCAGGTATCTTTTCTTTTTTATCAAAATAAAAACTATATAACTTGTCTTTTTCTCTCTTGCTTTAGGTACCTCAGTATATGTATATTGAAACTGCTAATGAACATCTAAGTATAGTCATTGCTGGCATTGAACTTTTTTATATTATCTGTCACATCTTGAGCTACATCAATGCAATCAAAGCTCTCTTGATTAAAAACAACCTCAATCTCACCTGACATATACATTGTGTGCAGTTGTCTGGATCCCATTTCTCACCATGTCTTCTGTGCCGGTTGTCATTATCTCTGCATGAATTCTTGTTTGACCTTTTGCTCTCTAAATGATGAATCTACACACACACACAAAATATTACATTGATTTTGATTGGTTCTTTTGAGGAGAACTCACTTTATGTTTCCTTCTCCTACAGAGAGAGACAGCATGCTTGATGTCCAACTTAGGTATAAAGTTGAGACTTATTTTTTCTCTTATACAAAAACACACTAGATGTATATATTATTAAAAAAATGAATTGGTAATAATTTGTAAGCCTAGCTACAAAAGTCTAAGAAAAAGAGTAGATGGTGTATATTGTACTCACTATGATGTGGAAGTGGATATTATGATATAAAGCGTCACTTGACAAAGCACCAAACTTTTTTTTTTCTTTTTTTCTTTTTTTGCGATGACCATGCATGAACATTGTATAGGAACATTATCTATTTACATACATATTTCATGTAGTTGTTTGCTCTCTAAAAGTTAACCCAGCTACTGAATTTTACCACTACCACTATTTTGTAAGCAATTACGTTGAACCATGACAATATAAATTGTGATCAGCAAAATATATTACTAGCGGATACTGTTGGTTGTAAGAAAGCAAGAAGGCATGTTATCGACAGAGAAGCGAAATGGATTCACCATGAAAATTTTTTAATCTGTACCTTTTTTTTAAGCGTCTGTATAATCTTTCCCATCTCAAATATGTATTCCTCCAGTCCTTCAATTCGAGTTTCCATTAGATCCAAGTCTTCTTTATTCAGATCACTTTGTTCAATAGCTTTGTTGCTAAGTTCAGCTACGTTTTCATCATCAGAAGTGCCAAAGCATGTGTGATTCCCAACTGTGTCATGAACTAATGGATCATCCTGTGAAGATAGCGCAGAAGTATAACTACATGTATAATAATTATAAACATACTTTGTATTGATCTGTAATTGCATCTTAGTGGGGAATGTTACTCGGCTTCAGTAAAATTTCTTCTAGTTAGCTACAGAATGTCATCAGATCATCAAAGTTGAAATTTATATACCTAATTTATTCTAGAGGGGTAAAAACGAGATTTCTGCTTAAAAGGCTCAGTCAGTCAGTCAGTGTGTACCACATTGCATCATTACATCAGATAAGAGCCTTAATCATTACTTGCAGGATGATTCAGTTACATCTTCTTCTATATATTGAGTCAATATATTATTAAACTAAACCATTCTAGTGAGAATTTTTTGTTTTTTTTTCGGTGATTTTTGTAGGACACACCTTTATCACTTTTGGCGGTTATTCATAGTATGTCATCACATCGTACTTCTTAGTTACACAAATTTAAAGCCAGCTCAGTTTTGTCAAATAAAATTAATATTTATTACATCAGTGAAAATTATTTTGCAGTCCCATTTTGTTGAAATCAAAGATTAGGTTTGAAATGACCCTCCCCCCCCTCCCTCCCTCTCTCTCTCTCTCTCTCTCTCTCTCTCTCTCTCTCTCTCTCTCTCTCTCTCTCTCTCTCTCTCTCTCTCTCTCTCTCTCTCTCTCTCTCTCTCTCTCTCTCTCTCTCTCTCTTTTCCTCTTTCTTTTCTCTCTTCTCTTTCTCTCTCTCTCTCTCTCTCTCTCTCTCTCTCTCTCTCTCTCTCTCTCTCTCTCACTCTCTCTCTTTTCGCTCTCTATCTCTCTCTATCTATCTCTTTTTGGACGTTAAAACCAACTCAAACACAAACTCAAACTCTCCTTTCTTTCCATCCCTCACTGTGTCTGGGGCTCCTCTCTTCTCCGTCGTTCACTATGCCTGCCTTTCTCTGTCTCTCTCCCTCTCTGCTTCCCTCTCCATTTCTCACTGTGTCTTGGTCTCTCTTTCTCTGTTTCTCTTTCTTTCTTTATGTCCCTCCCTCTCTCCAGCCCATTCCCCCAAATCCCCATTAAAAAAAAAAAGTTTTTAAAGCACACGTTTTGGACTAAAAGTAATACCTTTTAAAGTGCCTCTGGGCTTGCGATCAATTCAAAGACGTTTATCATGGGTATTTCTACTTGAAATTGATGATCAACATTTCGTGACCAGGTACATGTATAAGTACAATATAACAGATCACTGGAGCACTTACGGCCGCAGTCTGCTGATGTCTCTGGTCAGGGTAGCTGTGATCGGTCGATCTCCTGAACCGTCCGCGGTTGCCGAACGCAAGAGACGGTGTGGTTCTGCACGCTAAATGTGGATGCATCAGTTAGAACTGAACTCAGCTGAATTGTTGTAATGGTTTTAGGAGTATCAAACATGCCATAATAGTGAAAACGTTTTTTCAAGATAGAGCAAAGAAGCAAACATGTATCTCACATTTGGTAGCTAAAGATTATTTTAACGAGTTTAAATTGTATTACTTTCCATCAAAAAAGAAATCAACAAATAAAACAAAAAAAATGCTAATCCCCCAATATAGTATATATTGTATTCTTTGTAATTATAATAATCAAAATGCTACGTAACCTTTCGTTTTCAATGCCACCTATCAAGTATTGACAGACATTGTATTGTCAGTTGCAACTATTTTCAAAATAAATTAATAACCTTTTTATGCTTACAGTGTTAATAAATTCTTCATGTTTCGCCTTATACTCACCCTCACAACAGTCAGACCACTGGCGCAGGTCAAGTCTGGGGATATGGTCACAGTTCAGATACTCGTCATCATTGTCCACCCGCAGGAAGACATCCTTCTGCACGCGCCTGATGTCCGTGTTCTCACAGATGGCAGATGCTAGTGAGCTCTGCTTAATGGCAACCAGCTGCTCATTTTCGAAAACTCCGTCACGTTCATACCAGAACCTTAATGGAATAGTATAATTTTTTGAAATCTGTGTTTTTAGCCTTTTTTATATTAATTTTCTTATGTTTAAGAATATATTCGGGTTCTGTCAAGGTTTTATAACTGTAACACCATATAACCTTTCAGAGTGTTTTTCAGGCATAGGTATAATAATTGGAAATTATAGGCGATTTATATTCAATTCTAATGTATAATATAGGTTTGCTATAGTTACGTTAGTTTTTGGGTTGCTGTTGTTGTTATTTTTTTGTTTGTTAGTTTTTGTTTTTGTGTGTGTGTGCTTTTGTGTGCTTTGCATAGTTAAGGAGTAACAAGTATGGGACTTACATTGTACAAAGCTATAAAAAAAAACTCTTTATGAGGGTTAACATACAATATTTCGTTCTTTTTTTTATAACAAAGCACACGTTAAATCTTTTAAAGTGCTGCTGAGCTTTCAATCAATTCAAAGACGTTTATAATGGGTATTTATACTTGAAATTGATGATCAACATGTCGTGATCAGGTACATGTATAAGTACAATATAACAGATCACTGGAGCACTTACGGCCACAGTCTGTTGATGTCTCTGGTCAGGGTAGCTGTGATCGGTCGATCTCCTGAACCGCCCGCGGTTGCCGAACGCAAGAGACGGTGTGGTTCTGCACGCTAAATGTGGATGCATCGGTTAGAACTGAACTCAGCTGAATTGTTGTAATGGTTTTAGGAATATCAAACATGCCATACTAGTGAAAACATTTTTTTCAAAATAGAGCAAAGAAGCAAACATGTATCTCACATTTGGTAGCTAAAGATTATTTTAACGAGTTTAAATTGTATTACTTTCCATCAAAAAAGAAATCAACAAACAAAAGAAAAAAAAATGCTAATCCCCCAATATAGTATATATTGTATTCTTTGTAATTATAATAAACAAAATGCTACGTAACCTTTCGTTTTCAATGACACCTATCAAGTATTGATTGAACAGGTCTCCTTTTTCAAACATGCTAGTCATTGTCTTGTCAGTTCGCAACTATTTTATTATGCTTACAGTGTTAGTAAATTCTTCGTGTTTCGCCTTATACTCACCCTCACAACAGTCGGACCACTGGCGCAGGTCAAGTCTGGGGATATGGTCACAGTTCAGATACTCGTCATCATTGTCCACCCGCAGGAAGACATCCTTCTGCACGCGCCTGATGTCCGTGTTCTCACAGATGGCAGATGCTAGTGAGCTCTGCTTAATGGCAACCAGCTGCTCATTTTCGAAAACTCCGTCACGCTCATACCAGAACCTTAATGGAATAGTATAATTTTTTGAAATCTGTGTTTTTAGCCTTTTTTATATTAATTTTCTTATGTTTAAGAAAATATTCGGGCTCTGTCAAAGTTTTATAATACCATATCATTTTTTTTTGGCTCAGAGCGTTTTTCAGGCATAGGTATAATAATTGGAAATTATAGGCGATTTGTATTCAATTCTATTTTATAATATATGTTTGCTATAGTTACGTTAGCTTTTGGGTTTGTGTGTGTGTGTGTATGTGTTGCTGTTTTTTGTTTGTTAGTTTTTGTTTTTGTGTGTGTGTGTGTGTGTGTTTTGTTTTTTTTTTGCTTTGCATAGTTAAGGAGTAACAAATATGGCACTTGCGTTGTACAAAGCTAAAAGACACACAAAAAAAACAACTCTTTATGAGGGTTGTTACTTAAATACTTCGTTCTGAGGATAATGATACACATGTACTGATATTTCAGAACTAGTCGCTGTAATGAATTACTTACTCAGTTTGAGTTGCACATACAAGTATCTGTTTGAATGTATTCTTTTTTAGGCTAGAATCTTATATTAAGGCTGCTAACTATAAAATATACAGTAACTTGTTGCCAGGATTTGCATTTTGCGTCTGGGCGACGCCTTTGAATGCCTTTCGTATAATTAAAATACTTCTCAAAAATAGTTAACATGAGATGAGGGGTAATCAGAAACTTCAATGTTAATACCAAACACGTTTTTTAAAAAGGGTTTTCCATAAAATTGTTCGAGATACAGAATGTATAGTCCAACCTGTCTCCATCTCTGAGACGTTTAAACTGGTCAGCCAATATGCACAAGAAAGTGGGTCCCACTTTGGCTCCTTCCACAAGAGTCTCGCTGAGACCACCGATGAAGAGATCAATGTTGTCTGAAACAAGAATTATTACGAGTCTTTCAATCGACAAAACTGCTGTTGGCTTGTAATAAACATTTCTTGGACTCAGCAATAGGGCCTATGAGTTAATGTGGATTTTAACATGGTGCAAAAACATTAACTATTAAACATTTAAATTATGAAGAAAAGGCTTGCTGCACTTTGGAAGAAAAGAAAGAAAACAGTAACAAACAAATGGCATAAAAAAGGGATTTCGAGCAAATATGGAATAAACTAAAACTCCTTTTTTTAAGCATACTGATATTAAAATATTGTTCAGTGGGCGCATGATATTATGCCTAGATTATTTCCTCTATTCAGCTTTTATTTGCCATGACAAAGTGAAGTAGGCCTACATATCCTGAATGTTAAATGGTTACCTCTCATCGCCTCTTAAAATTTTTTTTTAATTAATATAGAATACAGAACAAGGAAACCAATCCTCATTAATATTCTAGATTCTAGGGGTGTACCTGGGTGCCCGTATAGAGCCTGCAGTTTCTGGCGGGTGTCTCTGTGCTGGATCTCTCCTCGGAGGTCTTCAAACGAGCGGGCCCTGGAGAGGCCGCAGTGCACGCGGTAGTCGTTGTAGAACTGGATGGCGTGGTCACGGCCCCGCTGGACATTCAGGGAGGCCAAGTCCTGGCCGATAGCGTTAGCCATTGTGAACAACCGCTCAGTCAGCTCGGAGTTGAAAAATTCACCTGATAAGAGCAGGAGGAAAACTTGGTTTAACTTTAAATGTCATTCAGAGGTCGGGTAGCAGTTTGCAGAAAATATTTTTCTTCAACAGATGCAAACTTTTAAACTTGTATGTCCTTAAAAAAATAAAGCTTGTTTTATAACCTCATGTTTATTCAGGCAAAATAAATGTTGGTGTTTATACTATTTGGAAGGGGTTAAACCATTTATTCCAAACATTATTGTGTTTCTGGCCTACTTTCTCAAAACAATCAAAAGAAAACAAAAAGAAGAAGAAAAGAAATTTAATTATTACTGTACCCCTTTCAAGGGTTGCCTGATGATTTATTTATTTACAAATTTTTCCTACACTTTCATAACAAGCCTATTATAGAATAACAAACTTTTTTAGATCACATTATAAATATCAAATCCTGAGATAGAGTCTTCTTAATGAAAATCCGACACACGCTAGTTTTAATCTCAGAATTAATAGAGACAAATCGCTAAAATGAAACGCACATACACACCCATCTTTTCTTTCTCGTAAAAATAACAGTAAAGAATAATAGAATACAAGGGTGTGTGTATAAATACATGTGACATTCTAAACATATTTTACACTGGTAAGCAGATTACGGGATCTCATAGATGATAGAAAAGCATGTTTTACTAGATGTTTTGAGACTATCGTGATGACTTGGCATTTCAATGCCTAAAGCCAGATTTAAATACTTAGCAAGTTGTCAAAGTTTTAGAACAACTAGCTGCATTAAATTATGCACGAAATTGAAACAGTTTTTTAGCTATTGTATTCTTAGAATATTAGGAATAAAAACTTGAAAAACATGCTATGGTGAATATATTATGTAACAATACACTGATGAAAAGCAATTTCTCACTTTGCTGCAGTCTTAACGAGAGGTTGTGCATGTGGCCCCTCACAAAACAAACTGGTTCATTCTGGATACAGTGCAAACAAGTGCAATGCCTAATCTATTCAGAGCCTTTTTTATGGCGTGTAAGTCAATCCAACGAGCAACAGTTAGAATACAGTCCAATGAAAACAAATAAATCATTCTTATCCGATAAATGTCTCTTAGCCCAATCACTACCTGGCATTCTTTTCTTGGCAGCCCTGGCGAACAGCCCCCTGAGTAGCGGGTCTATGCCGCCCTCCTCCATCAGGCGGTAGGGCGAGAAGAACGCCCTGTGGAGCGGCAGGTGGCCGTGCTCAGCCTCCTGGAAGCTTTCGTTCAGTCTGAAAATGACAGGCTGCACCAGAGTGTGGCCGAACCTGAGCGCCGCCACGGCGAACTCATTGACGATCGAAGGGTTCACGTCTGGTTTATAGCCTTCGTAGGCTCCAATCCTGGCCATGCCCACCGGCCCGATAACCTTGGGCAGCCAGTGTGTGTACGTGATGTGTTGGAACTGGGCTCCGATAATCTTCCGGGTCTGCAGAATGTCACAGACAGAAATTCAAAGAATAGAGTACATTTTTCGAAACATTTCAGATTGGATGACATGCTCTACATTGTTATCAAATATATAACTTCACAGGCACACACGGCTCACCCGAAACACGCACTTACATGACCAACAACAACAACAACAACAACACTTTCCCACGGATGTCATGAA
Organism: Elysia chlorotica; assembly: GCA_003991915.1. NCBI lineage: Eukaryota > Metazoa > Mollusca > Gastropoda > Plakobranchidae > Elysia > Elysia chlorotica. The sequence goes on along the minus strand of RQTK01001004.1, from coordinate 117,443 downwards.
AAACACTACTGGCCATTATGAACCCAATGCATCCCAATCAAAACTACGTAAATTCTGTACAAATAACCTCGTGGAAAATTTTGTTCCCGTTCCAGTGCGAATTGATCCTCTGGATGACGGTGGCGATCCTGTTGTGCTCACGCATCCACAGAGTGTGCATAGCCGTCAGGGCGATCTGCTCGTTGGCGCGGGGGTCCCCGGTAATGAAGCAGGGCACGTGCTGCTTGTCGTGCTCCACCTGGCAGTCCAAGTGGTGCAGGAGTCCGTCGTCAAACGGCAGCATCGCGCGGTTGTTCACCGACGGGCCTGGGCACGAACAGGGAGGAGAACTACAGTGAAACTTTTCATGGCGATATTTACTCTTTTGAAATCAATAGAAAGATTTAATTTTATGGATATAAAAACAACCGTTCTTTCTGTTTGAAACAATGCGCTTTTTCTTCCTATTTTTTTTTTTCGGTTTTTTTTTTCGGTGCGACCATTTTCTAACATTGTGCCAAACAGATTTACTTCAGTATAATTAGTTTTTTTGTTTAAGGATCTAGGTACTTTTCCACAGCAATAAATCTAGGAACGGTACCTAGTCTCTAAAAGACTTCTAATATATATGATACAATTATGTTAAATACAAATGCACACCACCAGAGCTGGTGTTCAACCAGCACGCACGGCCTACCTTCCTGCAGTAAGCCTCTGTCACCGGCCAGATTCCTGATGAAGCCTGCAAACCTGTCGCTGTTGCCGTAGACATTGCTGGCGTCGATGAAGGCGGTGAGAGCGTTGAGTTGCTCGCGAGGCGCCACCGTGTTGAAGAAGACTGACGTGGTGCCCGTGTTGCAGATGGCGCTAGTGCGTGTGAAGCCCAGGCACGGCTGCGCCGGGGGAGATCGGATCCTGGGGTCCGAGGAAGGCACGGTGATGGGGAAGCACGGGCTCGTGTTCTCACACGTCTCGTTACAGTCCTGGCCGTCGCTGAACCGGGCGAAACTAACGGCCTGGGGTAAACAGTGGAGGTTAATACAGGTTTACAAAAGTTAGTATACTATAAAAAAGAATTAAAAAAAAAAAGCCCAGTGTAGCATGCACGTCAGTTTAATGATTGAAACGAAATCTAATTTGGAGTCTATAGCTTGGCGTTTGAGAATAAAATAATAGGGTAAGTCGATGTCACTCCATAACTAAATTTATCGATTCTTGAATGTCCCTAACAGGCTATTATCGTTCAAGAAGCTCTTGTAGAAAAAGATATTTTAAAAACTGATCAATACTAATTTTTATACGTTTTCGTTTTATAATTGTTTTTTTTCCTCATATCTGGAATATCAATGACGCTGAGGTCGATTCTTACTTGAGGAGCAAGGTCCATGTCGTGGTCCACAAACTGACCCCACTGCATGACCATGTGTGTGTAGATATCATCATTAGTTATGCGGTCAGTGGACATCAGTAGCGAGGACACGAGGCGAGCGCTGGGCACATGCACCCCGCGATACAGCTTGTGGCGATTCCAGCCTAGTGAATGAGGGGGTGGGGAGGGAAGGTGTGTGTGTGTGTGGTTGGGGGGCGGGGGGGGGGGGCATTGTTATATACCTTTCAATCAACTTCATTTTTACTTTTGTAACAATTACTGTTACATGTTCTACTTCAGATACTACAACGACTACAACTACCACTACTACTACTACTACTACTACTACTACTACTACTACTACTACTACTACTACTACTACTACTACTACTAACTACTACTACTACTACTACTACTACTACTACTACTACTACTACTACTACTACTACTACTACTACTACTACTACTACTACTACTACTACTACTACTACTACTACTACTACTACTACTACCACTTCTACTACTACTTTTACAATTACCACTGGTATTACCTTTGTATAAATGCTGATGCTAATTACTGACATTCTGTTCGATGCTGTTGGAGACTTCCAGGCTGATAATAAATTTGTAATTTTTTAAATGCAAAGTTATCAAATTTCGCAGATGTATACCCCATAACCAAGACTCAGACATTCAAATAACGTTGTTAGGAGAGGAAAAGGTAATTATTTATGTCTCACCAATGGGCTGGTTGAAGCCGTTCTCGTAAATCGGCGGCAACAGACGCTGGAATGCAGTGTTCGCGGCACCCCAAGTCGGATTCTGCAGGTTGTTACAGGTGCCATCCATGGAGCGGAAGCGGCGGTGGAAACAGTTGTCCTCACAGTCGGCTTGGTGGGTGCGCTGCAAGCAGCCTGACATGTTGGCGATGATTCTCAGGTGAGTTGGCGAGACGAGCTCTGTGTAAGACTCTGAGCCTGGACCTGGAGGGAGGAGAATAGGAGATATGTAGATATGTTTCCAATACAGTCTGATCACCAACGTATGGTATTGAGATGACCTTGAGAACATCAGATCAGAGAGATGCGACAAGTATGTTAAGCACACAAAATAGAAAAAAAAGCCTGAAGTAAGACCTAAATGTTTTATGTATTTAAACAATTTAGAAGCTGAAATCAATGAGGTTTTAGATTTAACAGCCAACACAGTGGACTAAAGTTGACGTTATCATAAAGGAAGATTTACAAATTGGAGTAACGGTAGCCAACGCTACGTTCTTTTAGATCCAATTATGACAAGTGAGTTTGGACACCTGCGTAGAAGACTGTAAACTGACTGCTGGTGCCTACCAGAGCCATTAAGATCGTAGCGATGGCCTTCATTGACGTGACGGTGGATGATCTCCAGGGTTTGCTCAAAGATTTCCTCTGCCCGAGCGATGTTCAACGTTTCAATGTCAGGATACCGCAAGGCACTCAGCAAATCCTGTAAGAGGAAAAAGAGTATGATCATTTCCTTAGAAGGCATTACTGCTTTATCTATTTTCCTCAAGGCAAAAACAATATCTTTAATGAGAGGAGTTACAAACTAAAAATACAAATAGGTTACTCAGTTTTATAAGTTATATCGTTGAAAGAGATTGCGTGTCTGCCCACCTGGGTGACTCCCCTACCTGATTAAACTAAAACAGGCTTCACCTGTACGGAATGGGTCCTGGAGGAATCAAACAGCCGCTCCAGAGTCTCATTGATGGCAAAGTTCACCTGGCTCCTGGCTTCGGGGATAGCGTTACTAACGAAGCGATCTCCTGGATGTGAGCGACTGACACCTAAGAGAAAGAATATTAGACCTAACAGTTTTTGTGCAAAAGGATTGATGGCTTGGTAGTGATGCGTAGGGATGTCATTGCTACTGACCCTGCCGGGTCATAAAAAAGAAGTTTTGAACCATACAGTATCTAGACTCCCCATATAGCAAATTAAATTCAGTTAATTTTTTTAATCGTTTTTAATTTTATTTCTGAAAAAAAAAATGGGTGGAAATTAAACGTATGAGCCTAGCACTTAATAACCATGTTGACACCCTTTACCAAATTATCCTGAAAGTAGAAGAGTTGGGTTGCGCTTTATGGAACATCGCATGTAATTATTTAAAACAATACATCGTCTATGTGTAAATAACTAAACGAATTGGCAGCAAGGCAGTTTTATCACACGGCAAAGGAACTCTATCTAGCAACAAAAGTGAAAATAATAATAAAATATCAACTGTTTCTTTCACATTGGTTGTGTGATCTCTATCAAGTACGATGTCTCAGCCCACCATGTATTTGCAGGAAGATTGACTTAGTGGCGCGGCCCGCGACATTCTCTGCCAGGCAGTCGTACCGCCCGGCGTCATGATGCTGCACGTTGGAGATCTGCAGCTCACCGGCCTGCATATTGAGGAAGAGGAAGGAGAAGTAGGATTAGGAAAAAAAAGAGATCCCTAAAGCTTGAAAAACGCGCATTTTACTGGTGAAAACCGAATTACAGAGTTATGTTACTTGTTGGGTAGGTGTCAGTATAATGTTATAAGCTGGTGTAGAGGTCCTAGTATCAACGCTCTGTCTGTATGCCAGTACGTAAGATTGTCAGATGTTAGTCTTGGGATCAGTCCACCAGATGATCTAGGGTCGTAAGTACAAAGCTGAACTAAGCATACGACTCGTCGTAAGATATGCGAAAAATAAGGCTTGCGACGAATTGTAAGCTACCCCGACGTTGTAATTACGAACCCTAGTTGCTGACGTTGCTCGTTACTATCTGTGCCAATTGCTCACTAACCCGGACTAGGAAGCGGTTCCTGTTCTGTATAACGCGCCCCTCGCGCATCCAGTCGTAGAGCGGGTCCGGGCGGCCCGAGGCCTCGCACTGCAGGCGGATGTCGCTGCCGGCCAGGGCTGTCATCAGCTCGGAGCGCTGCGAGAACGTGGGGACCTCTGGGGAGACGGCGGGGGACACAACCAGTTTTAACATGAGAATGTACTTATTCAGACTACCACACTGAACACATGCGGCAACTTGAAAAGTAAATAATTAATACATTAGGCTGGAATTAAATTCAGCTACAGCTATGATCTTGTCGATCTTGCCGACGTGAGTAACGAGTACTTTATTAGTTTTTAAATCTGAGTTTTCGAAGGGCAGATATTTTAGCATTTCACTGTTTCATCATTCCTTTATCTTGGGAAATCTTCATTGAGATTTATTTCTATATTCATTTGGCAATTCCCTAATAATTATTGTACAATGAGTGTGTGCTTTTTCATTGCACTATTGTGGCTTTAAAGGACTGAGCTGCTCACCATTCACTATAGTGCGCAGTCTGGCGTCTGAGGTGATGAAACCAGCAGCGTTCTCAGCCCTGCACGTGAATATGCCCTGATCAGCTCCCACCACGCTGTTGATTCGCAGCACCTCGCCGTCTCTCAGGATCTCGTACCGGCCATTGTTACGAAGTGGGCCCCCTGAGGTGCAAAATGGAAAACTTAAAGATGACATTCACTGACAGGCTTATTTCACAAAACATGTACACAGTTTTGCGTGAACTTTCAAGGAAGAATACGTTGATTGTTTGTTTTGTTGTTGTTTTGTTTGTAATTAAAGCCAGGCTTCATTTTTAATTGAAATTTCCAGGAAGAATACGTTGATTGTTTTGTTTTGTTTTTTTGTATTAAAGTCAGGTTTTAAAAAAGTGTAGGCGAATTTCTTGGTACATTGCTACATGTAGTTATAGACTTTTTATCTGAAAGAGCCACTCACCGTCTTTGGTCCAGCTGAGAACAGGCTTGGTGTCACCGCGAGCTTCACACGTGAAGTTGGCCGAGGAACCGGGGATTATACTCACGTCTCTGGGGGAACTGGTTATCACTGGTCGTACTGAGAACAGGCAGGTAAGTCAGAGAAATTGCTCAGTTCTTAAAACAATACGTTATATTTACATGCACGCAGGGTGTAAGTAAAGTGGTATTCTCAGATCCTCCTTTACTGCCTCATGATACTACAATGATAATGTTTCATCTACTACACACTTATACATAGGTATGCCTACTAAAGCCTATAATCAGCTCGTATTATGGTAACCTATAGATTTGGCACCTGTTTCTGGTGCGGCAAATTTGTTTAACACAATCGACTTCGAAACGAAAAACTTCCTTTGTTTAATGGTCCTAATGGGTCCAGTTATTGAAATAACATTTCGAACCTTTCTGGTTGAGTATTAATTTAAAAATACAACTGTTTTGTCTCTCCCAGACAACTGCAACTAGAGTTTTCTTACTCAACACTCGGAGCCTGGCTGAGCTGGTGACGGTGTGGCCTGCGCTTGAAGCACTGCACTCGTACAGCCCCTCGTCAGACACGCGCACGTTGATGATGGTGAGCAGGCCGCTGGGCTCCTGGCGGGCTCGGATGTTCCGTGAGATGGGCGCTGAATCGTGCGTCCACGAGATGGTGGTGCGGGGGCTGCCTGCCACCCGGCACTGGAGCTCCGCGTTGTCCCCCTCTGCGGCCGTCACATCGCGCGGAGGCTCCACGATTGTAGGAGTGGCTGAGGTACACACATTACACAGAGATGAAACAGAAGGGTGGGGGGCAGCACGCAAGCTTAAAGACAGAAAGGAAAACTTGTAATGTCAGATCACAAAAATGTTTCTGCTGAGCAAGTCTACTGCTTTAAATATTTTTTCTTTGCAACCATAATTAGAAGTTCATAGTGGTTATATGAACAAACATTTCTGCCTTGTAAAACGGCACTGCAAAGTGCCAAAGGGTTTAAGATGAATATTGAATGCTATGTGTAACTTTTTAATGAACCTTAATAACAGGGATATCAGAACGAGTCGCGGTTTATTTGTTTGTGAGTTGCTTAGCGTCCAAATTCAGCAATATTGCGGCATGCCCTAAAACAAAGTTTGATGTTATTGCGGGCTGTCACAGAGCGACAGTGCGGGAATACCATGACTTCTGTCTCAGCCGGTCACATTACACTGACACGGACCCAACCAGTTAGGGGGAAAATGATAGAAAAAGGCGCACCGTCGTTCTGGAAGTATCGTAGCTCCGCCTTGCCCGAGTGGACTGAGCCAGCGGCGTTGGTGGCAATACACTCGTACACGCCCTGGTCGCTCCCCCGGGCCTGCTCGATCATGAGCGTGCCGTCGTTCAGGATCTGGTAGCGGTCTTCAACGTTCACGTTGATCATGCTCCTGGGGGGTGGGAGATAAACTTCGTGGGTTAAGCTCATAACGACAGAGAACACGAAATATAGGCTGTGGTAAATATAGTTCCGGATTTTTAATTATGTGTCTGCTGTAAATAATTTGCTTTTAAGATGCAGAAAATGATGGACAATGAATTGATGGCAACCCGTCAATAGAGAGAGAAAGAGAGAGATAGAGACAGGCAGAGAAGAAAATAGAGAGAGAATGAGAGAGAATGAGAGAGAGACAGAGACATAGAGAGAGACAGACAGACATACAGACAGACAGACAGACAGACAGACAGACAGACAGACAGAAAAACAGACAGACTGTCAGAAGGGCAAATAAAGTAACAGAGAAAGAGACAGCCTGAGTGAGGGCGAGATCATGAAGAAAAAAAAAAGAAGAGAAAGAGAGTGAAGGGAAGAAGAAACATAGAGACAAAAAGAGACAGAGAGAGAAATTTGAAATCCATTTTTGAGACGATAATGGTTTGGGTATCGATCTGATTAAGTTATCAAATAAGCCTCGAGTTCTGGATTTCTATGAATCATAAAATTATATACATTCTACTCAAGACTTAGGATATAACAAAAAGCTCAACGAGATATTAAATTTCCTTTGGGATCATGTCATGCAGTAATAATAGTAAGCTATGGATCATGTATAAACTCACTCATTGCGCATCCACATTATCTCCGGGACTGGGTCCCCTTCCGCGAGACACCTGAAGTAGACCGCGTTGCCGAACTCTACGTTCACGCTCCGGGGCTGCAAGGTGATGGTCGGCCTCTCTGGTTGGGGTGCGAGCAAAGTCGACGGGAACAAAATATAAAGCATAACAAGAACATGATTAAGCATACTACAAACACCCGTGTGTAAAAATATAATTTGGAAAATCTTGTTGGATCTTGCAAGTTTGAAATTAATTGAAGTATATTCCACAAGGAGACCAAGATAGTCGCAGGAAAGCATTCTTGTTTTGCTTTATTTTCTTTTTTTTTAATGGGGTTGGGGGTGCGGACAGAAGGAAAACCTTTTTATTTATTTATTCATACTTGTTACATTAAAGGCTTGAAAATCCAAAAAGATAAAAGTACTATCGGTAAAATAATAATTCCACAGCCTATACGAGTGGAAACACTCTATTTTAAGTTTATGACATTTTAAGCTGATAATTATAAACTACAACATATTTTCCAGAATAATACACTTCATTGCCTAACGAATACTATGTACAATCATGACAATCAAGCAACGGCAGTGGCAACTGACACAATCTGAACAATCCTTGACAGAATTCAATTATCTATGTCCTAATGTCATACAATATCTGTTTGGTAAATCAGATAATGGAAGGTTTCAGAAATGTGAGGAAATCAAGATTATTTTATTACGTATAGTGTAATATAAACGTTCAGGGAATCACAAGTTGAATAGACGATTTAAATTATAACAATTGCATGAAAATGCATGGCAGAATACGTGCGCCATTTTTTGAGTGGGTGCCATTTAATGAGTGGTTGCGGGTTGTATAGGCATCCGAGAGTATGTGAAACTCCCCAGTAGAAAATTTGAATGTTGAGTGTGTTAAACTCATCAGTCGATTATGATTATCGAAGAACTCTTATAACATGAGGTTTGCGTTTTTAATCATTATCCATGTTTATTTAAAGCCGGTTTAATCTTTCGCGTCGGTAAGCTCTAGTTTATTTGTATGAAGTCAAGGTTTGTCAGGAACTTAAGTTGAATCATATCATAATATGTACACTGTTTAGATGTATTTGTGAGACCCCAACCAGATTTTTCACTGTAGACAACCAACACTTGAGAAATGTGTTGATACAAACTAGCGAAATTGGGTAACCACAATGCATTGAAAGAAAAAGGCTTTATGCTTTATCTATCTGAATCAACAGCACCAACGCAATCATGCAATCAGACTTTCACAAGTATAGATATGAAATGGAACATACATTTGCTTAAAATAACATAACATCGTGAAAGAACAGTAGTGACATTAGTGACTTAACAGTTCAAAGTAAATTTTGAAGCATTATAAAAGTGACGATGCAATAATTATGTCATTCTGGAAGAATTGGTGCGAGGACTATGTCTTACTTTGCTTTGGAGTGGAAGGGTGTTGATTTTTACTAAAATTAATGCTGACTTTGTGAGATAACAAGATAAGCGCCTTCACCATAGAGAAAATATTCCTATTACGAAATATGATGCCAAGGCCTAGAATGTTAGATGTAAACATAGCTCAAATTCCCCAGATTTCGATGAGCAATGATTTTAAAAAGTAACCCGCTCTAGCTCCACCACAACACGGTATGAAAGGTGCAATATTTGCAGTTTTCATTTATGTTTTCACGTCACGATCTTAAAGAAACTGTTATGTTGCCAATATTTATTTTGAAGCGATAAAAATCGCATGTGGTTTGTGCAGAAATTAATCAGTTTATTTAAATATATATTGTGTTTTTTTTAAATAGAATTAACACATAATTATAGGATTACAAGTATATTGCTAGGCGATTTATCGTTAAAAATAAAACAGATATTTATGTGAGAGAAGAACTCGTCTAACATAAAATCTAAACTTCATAAACATTCTCTTTTCCTACCCCAAAAAAATTGGAACAGAATTCATTCAAAAGTTATGTAGTTTTTATCAAGCACATGATATTAGTATCGCGTTGAAACAAACGACTTGCTATCACCTATTCCGATCAAAGAAATAAGAGAAAAGTGTGAAAGTAACTTTAAAAAAAAATACATACTAACGTAACCAAAATTGTTGATACATAAAGAAGAAAAAAAAGAATATTTTCAAAATATAAATTCAATATTCATTTTCTAGCCGTGGCATATTAAGCAAATAGTAGAGGGTGTGTGTATATCAACCAATTTGTCATTCCAGACCATTGATGTGACGCAGATTCTAAAATACGTGCACGAAACAATCGATTTGGTCAAACGAGCCGCATATTTTAAATGCTGAAAGAGAAAATTTCAAACAACAAAGCGCAATCCAAGCGAAAGGGCATTCAGTTTCAATTTGGTTCTGCGTTTATGTTGATAAGGACAACACTTTTGCAGAGTGCATTTGATACTTATTTAATCTAGTGCAGACGATACTTACTTTGTTGAGAAGTCGGCGCTTGATTACATGTTGAAAATAGAATATAAGAACTAAAGAAACTGTTCCTAAACTTATTTCATGGCAAATAGGGACCTCAGCGTGTTTCCATTGTTTTAATGATGAACAAACGGGTTTAGTTTACAAGCAGGATTAACTGGAAGGGATAACAAAGTTTTCCTGGTCATTAGAAAAACCACCCGCCTCATGGATAACTGCCAAGCTAAAGTGTAAACAATCTGATTTCTGCCCCAACATAGATCGATTTATCTTGGGATTCATTTAATGACAAGATGCTTCATAAATAAATTGGGCAGCATAGACATTTTTTGTTAAATGGAAAGATCTGATCATAGAAAAAGCAACGTTTTATCTACTCATTTCAAAGCGTAATGAGCTACACGTTTGTCGTCGTTTAAAAAAAGAATCAATTGAACATGGTCCATAACCTGAAACATCTTTTAACAAACTTTTATGAACTGCTGTTGATTGCTGTATTCATCTGTTTTGGTTTGTTGTTTTTTGTGTTTGTTGTTGTTGTTTTTTTTACAAATATAGAACATGTTATTTTTTCTTATTGCAACTGCCTTACCAAGACAGACAAAGACAAACTTGCTCTCAGTGCTCGTTCTATTAGTACTTGTTTCGTTTTATTGAAATATTCAAAGATCTAGAGGCTCTTTGTGTTCTTTACTTGACTCAAACGTAAAGATGTAGAGTTATTTTGGATATTTAATGGACAGCGTTCATCAGCGTTTAACTCAATAGAGAGTAAGCGAATTTTAATATTCTCAACGTTCCATTAAGATCTTCAATGTTTTGGCATTTAAAAAGAAGCTATTTTCAAGATTTTTCCCCCGATTGCTAATTAAACACTTAGATAATTATAGATGTACGTTAGTGAACTTCTAAGAAAGATGTATGCAAAGGATGTGCTGATGACCTAAGTCTAGTGGCATAGCGACAAAGAAAACCTACCTTGAGTGGGTCCACTCTCTAAGGTTGGGATTTAGTATGAGAATGGAGGAAAGCAAAAGAAGAATATCATGTATCAGATATAACACAGTTCTGTTGACTTTATAACAAAATTTACGAAACTTTGGTTATAAAATCAACAACACGAACTAGAAAGGATCGTAGTTTCTTCAGTGCCAATCTAGAACTTCCGCCGCCACCACTGTCTGTCCATAAACAGGACCCGTAGTGAGACTAGAATTACTGGATCATTAACTTAATCTTTAACTTCTATTCTGTCAGCCAATCGACCTCCCTTCTTCTCCCTCCCTCTCTCTCTCTCTCTCTCTCTCTCTCTCTCTCTCTCTCTCTTTATATATATATCGCTTTCTCTTTCTCTCTTTCGGTTTGCCTGTCTGTCTTTCTGTGCCTCTGTCACCGGGAGAACGGTTTGCCTGTCTGTCTTTCTGTGCCTCTGTCACCGGGAGAGACATAGAGAGAAAGAAAGAGGGAGGGAGAGAGAGAGAGAGAGAGAGACAGAGAGAGTTGCATATCAACAATTAGAATTCATCATTTTCCCCTTGTATCAAATAATAAGTATAAAAACATAATGTTGCTGTACTAGTATGTGCAATAAAAGAATTAAAAGAAAAACAAAACAAAAAAACAATCTATACCACGGGTTATAGAGTCTTTAACCCTTAACCTGATAAAGCACTGACCACATCTGAAGAAGTCCTTGGGTATGGAGAGGAGCGAGCGGCCGCGCATGTTGGCAGGCTGGGCGCAGGACACGGCGGCCTGGGTGGTCCCGCGCTTCTCTTCCAGCATGGCGTGCAGCCACAGGATGTCGCAGTCGCACACCAGGGCGTTGTTGTCCAGGCGCCTGGAGGGGCACGGAAAGGGGGGGGGGGGGGGTAGACAGACAGACAGACAGAGACAGAGACAAATAGGGATCTTTTGCAACTGGAAGGACGTTTTCTTCAATCACATGGCTCAGGTTGGACTTCGAACCCACGTTTGGGCAAAATGTATTTAACGGATTCCATCCCCTACTGGTTGGGTCGGTGTCAGTATAATGAGACTGGCTGAGGCAGGAGTTATTGTATCCCCGCACTGTTTCTGTGTGGCGATACGTATAGTTGTCGGACTTTTGTCCTATGAACTGCCGCCGTATATGAATCTGTTTTGGAACTTAGGAGACGTTAAAACGGAAGGCAGCTTCCCTACTAAGTACTATCTTTTCTTTGGCTTCGTTGTTAAAGGCTCGGTTCAGAAGAGCAAGTTAAGGGGTTCATGGTTCGGACCTCTAATGGCATGTCCGTCTCCCTATAGGATTCTTCAGGACACCTAGATCATCTAATTGCTATTGAATTTTTTTTTGCTTTGAATTGAAACATTACGTAAAAAATTATTATTCGTGCAAGTTTAAATTCTGCGATCTTCAAATATTTTAGCGCCCTTATGACATAAACGCATGTTTCAGTGATAGAACATGCTTTTGGTTTGAGATACATAAACAAGAATATAGATTTTCTTGAATATTCCTGATTATGAATTAACTATTTACCATCACGGTACGTGACATTTCGTCTTGAATTTCTAACGAATTTAAAACGAAGTAATACTGAGCATATGTTATGAGCTTACGTCAGACGGATGGAAGTTTAACAATAATCATTATAATGGTTGTTTTCGTAATTGTCTCTTTCTTTCCTTATTTGACAATTTTTAAACATGGCAACATTGCAACCAATCATTTAAGAGCATATTAAAATTAGATTTCTTGTTGTTTTTTTGTTTTTTTTAGATTTCAAAACAACGAGTGGTGCCAATTCTTACAGCCTGCGCAGGTTTGGGTTGTTATCAAAGATCTGGGGCGGGAGACTCTGGAGCTGATTGATCTGCAGGAATCTGAAACGGTTGAAAAGGAAAGTCAATTTTAGATCGGTTATGGGCAATTATATCATAGAGATATACAGAAAGGTAGGGAACGGGAAACGAGATGCAGAGGACGATCAAGAAGAAATTGGTTGGATGATATAAAAGACTCGATTGGCAGCAGGCTTTTAGCAAAAGTCCAAAACATGGAGTGGCATGCCTTTACACGTCGACCTCTTCAAAGATGATACCAGGTGAAGGAAGGAATGGACAATCTTAAAATAAAGTACATAACTAATAAAATTTAAGTAAATTTTTATGTTCCTTTAAATGTTTATCACTGAGGTTGAAATTTCCTTATTTCTTCTTAATTTTTTTAAAGATAGTATTATTGCTCAAATATGATTTTAAAGAGATGATAAAAGAGATTCTATAGGTGCAATCAAAGATCAAACAGTGGTGAGAAAAAGGTGCACAATCCAACTTGAGGTGCTGACTCTGTGACATCAATGAACCAGTTAGTGCTCTAGACTGAGAGTGGGAGACCTGCGGTTTGAAACTCACATGGAGCTCCAATCTCCGTATATCTATCATTCTTTTGTTTATTGTCTATCTTATAGGGCCCAGTATACGCAATAGAAGTAAACAAAATGTCCATACTTTTCAAATAACTTGTTTAAGTTTAACGTTTTTATACAACTGAGCATTAAAATACTTAACGATTTTAGTAAGAGTAAAACATATTACAAGAAATCTGAAGTTAAGATCTCTCTCTCTCTCTCTCTCTCTCTCTCTCTCTCTCTCTCTCTCTCTCTCTCTCTCTCTCTCTCTCTCTCTCTCTCTCTCTCTCTCTCTCTCTCTCTCTCTCTCTCTCTGTGCACACACAAAAAAAACAAGAATAAAACAGAAAAAAGAAAAAAATACAGCTACTTCATTAAATTAGTAACTGGATAAATAATGAGTAAAAACATGTAAATAGAACATTAATCCACTCTTACAGCTGTTCCAAGAGCGGCACATGTTTGAACGTCTCAGGGTGAATTTTCTTGATATTATTTCTGTATAGATATCTGTCGAAAAGAAATTAAAATATTTATGGGGATGAAAGTGGTACAAGCAACTATTTAAATACAGGAATCGAAAATATACAATAAAGGTATCACAATTTTATTTATGTATTAGTTTTTAGTCTAGACAAAATCGTATTTTATAGCAGAGACTTATTCTCTCATGCATTTATTACGTAACAAGGGAAGTAATTTTTACGCTCTATAATCATTTAGGTGATAACACAACAGGCACTCACAAGTATCGCAGCTGGGGCAGTCCTTCGAAGGTCCCTTCCTCCAACTCCTCGATCTCATTGTTGTTTAGGAGCCTGAAACAACGTGTAGGTGAATATACGTTGAAATAATTTGCGTAGTAAACCCAAACATTTAACATCAGCATAGAGAAAGTCCGCCAATTAAGAAACTCAAAATATTAATAAACTCAATTAAAATGGTGAACTTGTGAAAAATAATAAGCATGCTATTTAAAATGCATTTTAAATCGCAATGAATCAACAAAAAAACAAATGGTTTTGATTATTGTTGTTGTTAGAAGAACATCCTTCCATGAGGCGAGGTTCGAATTCGCGATCTTCTGCGTGTAAAGCAGACGTAATGACCACTACAGCACAAAACCAGTTGAAAGGAACTATCTAATATGATTTTTTTAAACGTTTTGCACCGTTTGAATTGTAAGTAAATTTACATCCTACTCCTGTTCCTCCAGTTTCATAATAATAATTTTTTTTTAAATACACTTTATTTCTTTTAAGAAATTCTCGCCCCTGCAACCAACCTACTTTATATCCAGGGTTAAAAAACGATGGAATAAGAAACATTAAAATAAATATAAAGTTCATCTAATTTGGACTCAAGGAATTCCTTGCTTTTAGAACCAAACGCTATCTATGTGGTCAAAATATGATAGGATCCAAATCCACAAAGCAATCTAATGTTAAAAATATGATGGGAAATGGACAAGACTATGGGTTGTTTTCATTGTATCGAACTCCCTAGTTTCACATCTTGTGCCATAAATATAACGTCCAGGTAGCTAACGTCTCGTTACAAACCTTATTGTCATAATTATTCTAACGACGAGTTAACCTCATATTGTCATAATTATTCTAACGACGAGTTGTAAGCCTAAGCAGGAGCTACCGCGATGTTGTACTTACTGCCACTTTTCTCTGTTCACACACGCCCATCTATACGAATTAGACTCAATTTTTTTTATTATATAAACGATCATAGGCAATGTTAAGATTTAAAAAACAAAACCAAACCAAACATAAGATTGAATACTCACAGAGATGTTAGATGCGGCAAATGTGGAAAACTTCCTGGTGGAATTCTTTTGATTTTATTAAACCTCAGATCTCTGAAAAAATAAAAGGTGACATATATATTCAGAGAGAGGGCACAATCGAGGATACATTGGTGTCACAAGAATAAAAAAATAGACTGAGGGGGGGGGGGGGGTATTATGCATTAAGAAAAACAGGAATAAAAATATTTTACTGTGATAGGGACACTAGTTGAAATTCGAACAGGGAACCTCATGCTTTTAACAGTTGAGATTGGGCCACTCCGGAGTAGAGACAACACAAACTGCGCATCTCTCTCTTTCTCTCTCTCACAGAGAGGTTTATAAGAAGAGGATGGGGAAAATGCATGTGGGCGAGATTTAGAGTTGGAAGTATTTTGAGAGAGAGAGAGAGAGAGAGAGAGAGAGAGAGAGAGAGAGAGAGAGAGAGACAGACAAAACAGAGAAGGGACACAGAGACAAAAAACAGAGAAAGAGACAGACAGAGAGACAGAGATGCGATGCATGTGGACTCGTCTCACTCACTAGTCGTGACTGCTCTTTGCCCATACCAATGATTAGAACAATCATTCGTGCTTATCTTAGCAGCTTTTTGGAAGTACTTATAAGAGAACGGGTGACAAAAGAATTATGACAGGAATGAAGTCACGTAATTTTACCAAAGAGGAAGAAACAAATAGTGGCTGTTTACCCTAAGCTTGCTGAGATAATCTTAGCCCCTTAAGTGATGTACTACAGGAGTCGCTGTAACTGAAACTCGCTCCACTTACAAAGCTTAGATTTACTCCAGATCTAGATCTAGGTCTCCATCAAGACCTGGCCCTCTGACACGACGCTGTCTGTCCTGAGATGACCTTTACTTAAATGCTAATTGGCGGGACAGAGCGAGCAGTCTGGGTTAAATGTCGTATCCCCGACAGCTCAGAGATACGATAGTTGCTACATTGTATGCGTCTCGAATGCAAATTTAGGCCTGAACCTATTCTTGTGGTGTGTGTGTGAGGGGGGGGGGGGTTAATTTTTTTACATTGCCAACGGTTATATTTCAAGCTTTTAGTTTCCAAAAGCTGTATGTACATTGTTTACTCCAGTTTTCCTACTTTCAGTAACAGAGGCGGCTTTAATTGTCGCCTTCAAAGCACCCTAAACCCTTAAAATAAATTTTAGTCTCGGTATATTTGAATAAAGTCTCTCTCTAAGAATTCTCATGCAACCTATTATTTTAAAGACTTTCAGGAAGTGTACATTTCCTGGTCACCATGTTTATGACACGTACAATCTTCTTATGAATCTTACTTGAAGTGAAGGCGCGCGTGTTTTGATTCCTTTTAACTTTAAGATTTATTATGAGAAGAAAAGTTAATGATGTTTTATTGATAACAGTATAGATCTCTTTATAGAAAAAAAAACAGTTCTGAGATTCATATGTGTCTTAAATTGTTATAAGATGTTCTTACATGAATAAATATACAAATACAAATAAAGACTTGTAATTTTAACCTAAGACAAAATAATTAAGTTTAAGAAACCAAACCGCTTTGAGGCAAAAGCGGATATTTAAGAATGTTACAAGTATGCATGATCCAATCAAAACAATGGCGATGAATGAGGAGAATGAAAACTTGTGGTAATTTTGAAACTGAAGAAAAAAAAGTCAAGCTAAAGAAATACATTTACATATTTTGTATTTTTATAAACCGATTAACGTATATCCGTCATTTTTTATAGGCTTTTTGTTGGCTAAAAAAAAGGCTTTATAAAAAGTATGTAGATGTACAGATTAAAAACAACACCAAACCACACGCTTTTAATGACGATAGACCAAGAATGCATTGAAACACTTGTGTTTTGAGTGCCATGTCACTGAATGATGCTCACATTGTGCCATCCTTTAATAATTAACTCTTGACAAGATCTTAAAGAAGAAGAAAAAGAGAAAAGGAAAACATTTAAATAATAAGGACAAACAGAGGAACAATTGGCCCTTTCCTGTAAAATCTAAAATGTTTAACACGAATGAGAAATGTATATCATAGAGGTTAACGGGACTTTAAAATAGTGGGGCAAACGTCTACTACCAGACAAAATTGATGTGGGTTTTTTTTGTTTTGTTTTTTGTTTTTCCTTTGAGTGTTTGTATACATGTGTGTGTGTGGGGGGGGGTGGATGGGGTATGACTGGCAGGTTAACAGAAAACATTTTATTGTTCTGTTGTAAATTCAAAGACATTTTTACACCTCCAAATGTTGTGTTGGAAGTTCAGGACATGTATCATCTCTCATCGTTGTTTTAGAAGTTCACGGACATGGGCTTCCGACGCAGGAGGTCCGAGGATCGAGCAACTGGTGATTTTGTCCCCTACTGTTTGGGTCAGTGTCAGTTTATTGTGACCAACTGAGAAAGTAGTCATGATATTCCCACCCTGTCTTGTGTGTTGCAGCACACCCAATTTTCAGACGTCAGTCTTGGGGTCCGTCCACAATATAGCCTATATAGTGCTGACGTTGGGTGTTAAACCAAGTCAACTACAACTACAGCTACTCAATGACGTATAACACTTTTCACTGCTGTCTCAAAAATCTTTGTGGCGTAGAGTTGCCTTTGGAAAAATCTGTACGTTTAGAGACACTGGATTACTCTTTGGTGCAAGAATATAACCTGGTAGGTTTATAAAACTACCGGCATACTAAGTAATGGAAGGGTGTGATTTTTGTTTGATTTTCAAAAATATATTCTGTGAGTCTGATACAGAAAACAAAAAGAAGGCGAAAAAAACACGCATACATTCACGAGTCAGATTTTCTCATACGAACGGCCTTGTGTTCTCCTGCGCTGAGATTTTGACGCTAACAAATTATCTGCAGCTGTTCACATGATAAAATTCAGTTGGAAAATTGATAAAACCATTTGCACTCTACAGGAAGAGAAATAGCTGTTCAAGCTGGTCCGGACCAGAAGGAGTACGTGAGCGCCTACGGATATGT
Source organism: Elysia chlorotica (assembly GCA_003991915.1). NCBI lineage: Eukaryota > Metazoa > Mollusca > Gastropoda > Plakobranchidae > Elysia > Elysia chlorotica. The sequence continues at coordinate 99,513 of RQTK01001004.1, read as the reverse complement.
TGTTGTTGTTGTTGTTGTTGTTGTTGTTGTTGTTGTTGTTGTTGTTGTTGTTGTTGTTGTTGTTGTTGTTGTTGTTGTTGATGATGATGCTTTCTATAATTCTTCAATGCAACCTTTGAAATTCTTATATTCTTGATTATACTTAATATACCGCATGGCTTTGTAAGGCTCTTACGTTTGTGTATTATTATTTGCTCCCTCCCAACCCGCCTGTAGTCAGTGACGCCTCAGGCATCCGTCGAACCGATCAGTCTGACTGTTTAACCCTGAAATCCATCACACCCCGCAACCCACTGACTGGTCTAAAAACACCAAATCGCATAACCTTTTCTCAATGTTCGTTTTTCTCCTGCCAGTCAGACGATGTTTGTAATGGACAGGGTAGATCAGATGGGAACACACAACTGGAGGGAACAATCGTAAGGTGGGTAATTATCTTGTTTTCTTTACTTCATGAGGCCGCTTTGAGGCAACGGGTTTAGTCAATCGGGAGTCCTGAACCGACCCATCATGCTGGCAATAACTTGGTTATCTTCTCTTCAAAGCGGCGTCGGCGGCGAAACCAAGTTGGGCGTTGATTTGTGACCTCAAACATAGAGGTCGAAACAACAGAAATTTCCCTATTTGTACCATCTGTTTTGAAAACTGTTTTGCATAAACAAATGCCCCAGCCCTGCTCTCTAAACGTGTTGATTTTGTTCATGTTTTTTGCAACCGTTACAGGAAGATTAGATATTAGGTTTTAAAGTAATGGTCCATATATACATGTAGTATTAAAGTGAAATTCTGACAACACGACCGATATTAATTAATTCTAAAGGATCTGAACGAAAACAACGATAATGCACGGATAGCGTGTGGTTTTTTAGTTGTTGTTTTTTTAAACACATATGTATTAAATTAACATTTTGAAACATTTTTTTCAATACATACACCCTTAGATATTGCAGGTACCATTTTCAATCCTGTAATAAATTGAAGTGTTTTATGTTGCTCGACTGTGAGCATTTTTTTTGCCGAACACATTTTCCAACAAATAAAACATAATAGGATGCCTAGAAAAAGAGGAAATGGAATTGTGATAATAGATCAATCTTGCTGGTTGAGGCGTTGACTCAATGTGGCGCGTACCTGTTTCAGATCAATGTTAAAATATAATACCAATTCACGAAGACTAGGACACACAATCTTGCCAACATTAACAAAATAATGAATACTATAAATCCTTCGTAGAAATGCAATATTTTGACTTTATTAATAAAAACCTTGTCTGAGGGTTAAAAATACAACTCAACAATTTCCAAATCTAAATAAGCATTTGACAATATAATTGTCTAGATATACAATGGATCCAAACAGCAAAATAACAGCGACCACTGCGACAAGATCTTACCAAAGAGGATGGAATAGTGAAATATTTCACGGGGAGAATTTTGTGTATTATGGGTTAGGATAATTAAGGTGTTTCCTTCCTTCTTTAAACATCATGAAAAACTCATTTTAAACATTACTTAACCGCCTTGATTTAAAAAAGAAGTAGAGTGAGCACGCGTCACGCATTTCCCGGTGTCGATAATGTTGAAAGCTCTTTTTGTGAGACGTGTCGCAAAAATCTATTGTATCTGATGTTGAAACACTATCAGAATTATAAACACTCCTCTCTGTCCAAAACCCATTAATCATTCCACACTCACTCTACCGCGCCCTGCTCGTATATACACAATGCACATAACTAGAAATATCTGGCTAATTCAAGAAGTTTCGAGAAATGTCCGGCTTGTAGCTTACTTTATCACAAACACTACTCACCCCTCTTTTCTCAATCAACATTTAAGAGGTTTCTAGAGCTACATGACTAGAATGATCCAAACTCCAAACTCTCTGCCTGTCTAGAGCTACATGACTAGAATGATCCAAACTCCAAACTCTCTGCCTGTCTGCACCGGAGAATAAACACTGTCACGCAGGTTTGTTGTTGTTTTTCTTTTTTTTTTCTTTTCTTTTAATATTAATCGGTTTTACAGAACCAGCAATGACTCTAGAGTGTTTTACTCTCTCGTTACCTCCGTGTCTCTGTCCCTCTCTCTCTCTCCTCTCACTCTCTTTCTCTCTCTCTCTATCTCTATTTCTCTCTCTCTCTCTCTCTCTCTCTCTCTCTCTTTCTCTCTCTCTCTCTCTCTTCCGTCTCCGTGTAATAAAGGTAAATATAATCATACAAGGCCCACTTTATGTGTAAAAAATCCAGATCAAACAGTGAGGGGAATGTCAAAGTAAACTTCAACCAATTTCTGTGAAAGAAAAAAAGGGAGAGTTGCAGAGAAATAGGCAGACAGAGGCAAACTGACAGAAACATTATACATGTACATAGATGGGCTGATGATGATGATAAACAGACACACACACATACACACAAACACGCAGTGACAGAGAGTCAAACAGAATGATACAGAGAGAGAGAGAGAGAGAGAGAGAGAGAGAGAGAGAGACTCACACTAGTCACAGAGAGTGTAGAGATAGAAAAAGAGAAAAAGCGAGAGAGAGAGAGAGAGAGAGAGAGAGAGAGAGAGAGACAGAGAGAGAAACGTGTGAGGGAAAGAGAGAGAGAG